>CM067359.1:37118224-37295724 GCA_034401795.1 Chaetoderma sp. LZ-2023a
TACTACTCTTCCTCATCCTCCCTCCTTCTTCTCCTTCTCGTTGTCGTCGTTGTCCTCCTCCTCCTCCTCCCCGCCTCCTCCTCCTCCTCCCCCTCATCCTCTACCTCCACCTCCTCATCATCCTCCGCTTGCTCCTCCTCCTCCTGCTCTTCCTCTTCCGCCCCTCCCCATCTACCTCCTCCTCCTCCTCCTCCTGGCCCTCCTCCTCCGACCCCACCTCCTCCGCCTACTCCCCACCTCCTCCTCCGCCTCCTCCTCTCCTCCTCACCATCATCATCATCATCATCATCATCATCATCATCATCATCACCACCAGCACCACCATCATCATTATCATCATCATCGTCATCACCATCCACATACGCATTGCAATGTTGTGATTTGGTTATTGTGGTTGTCCTAACTGCAACGGCAGATTAATATGTACGCAGAATGGAGAGATCCGGTCTGTCACTCAAGAATATGACGTCATAATGAATTATCTCAAATATACACTGACGTCACATGAATGACATATCTAGCTCCGTCATGAATATTTAAATGTCTGTGTCAAGCTTGCGAATTGTATGCCTTTTGATAGATTTACTATTCATTAAATCTTTTATTGAATAATTTTGAAACTAATTTGCCTGGGAGCTGTTAGTGATACAGGCAGCAGCAGTCACAGACAAATTATTTTTAAAAATATTTAACAGCTTACCTTTATAATTACATTGCAACCACCACCGGCACTAATTTATTACAAGCACTAAGTAGAGCTAGTAAATGGTTCGTCTCAAATTATTCCGATTCATTTCCTGTTTTTACGGGCGGAGTATATTTAATATTGTATGAAATTACCAATGAAAAGCATTTCATAGTTTCCTTTCCCCTTCCTTTGTTGAGGTCATTAATGTCACAAAGCGGCCAAATACACATAATTAAACATTTTTGCTATATATTTGCGCCATACGAAAATAGCAACAATTCTCAACAAGAGAAACATGGATAGGATAAGTCAGGGTGTCCCACATCATCACCACTCTTACTAACTTAGATACAGATCACGTGAAAACGTTCAATAGACAGTTCCCGTTTACTATTAGTATGTCAGTCCATCCATATGTCCATCAACTTTTGCTTTAGTTTGTCAACATTTCATCTAAACTGCAAGGCCATGTTGAATCCAATCTGGGCAGGTGGGATAATCGTCTGATCTTTTAGAATAAGATCTGATTTCACAATTTCGTCAGTGATACATATATTTCTGACATTATTTGCCCCATAAAATATGGTCCCAGATAAATTTAGAAACTGTTTTAAAGCAGAATAGGAATCTGATTTTGGGTACAGCGCAATCTATCAATATCTAAATTAATTTAATATGATGTCATAATCAACTACGGGACATGCAGGATTACGTCATAATCAATGGCGTTATGAATGACGTAGTTAAGTTCATCATGAACGCATAATTGGTGACGGACTAAGCGTTGTTGTACAAATTGCATGTTTTTACTATTTAATAAACATGATGTTTAATATTTTGAAACTAATTTGACTGGCCGATGTTGCTGCCATAGGAAGGAACAGCACCCAGTCAAACTAGTTTCAAAATAGTTTACAGTTTACGTAGATTGTTTTCTGGAAATTGATAGTCAGGGAGTTCAGGGATTGATCGATCCCAACACGAGCGAGGTGTGGGTGGAGCTAAGCTAGAGATGCGCGGGCGTAGCTAAAACCGGAAAGGTCCATTAATTGAACCCCTTAAAGGATAACTAATCCCATCTCTTGATAGCCATTCAGGTGATCTAACGCGCCGGTCATAAACTATCCTGGTAATTTTAAGCTTTTTTATCACGCCGCTAAGGAAAGATATTCAGGATTTAGTAGTTAAATGTTGTTACATTTCTACACCCTATGATGGCTGTCATGATTTACTTTTCAACCAATCAGAAAAAACATAGTGTGGCTGCCTCGGTATATACTCTCAGTCATAGAGGCGCTAGCTATAGTTTGGCAATGTGGTATGGCAGCAACAACTTCCAGTCAAATTAGTTTCAAAATATTCAACGGGATGAGCATTACATAATAAAGAATGTGATGCAGTGGAGCTTATATGACATCACACGCAATAGCTTGAGGAGACAAAATGGCGTCGATCACTGTTCAACATTTACTAAATATTACAAAACAGATAATTGCGATACAGATCAGGGAATGTGACAGGATATGAATGATATGGAATCTATAAACCATATTCTATCGGTGCAATACAACATTTGAGATGAGATTAGCATCGCTTTAATACATGTTCTGCGATCAAAATGATACACGAGTGATCCTAGAAATGCCAACAGAGATAATAATCCTGGCAAACGATTAGCTTGTGGTAAGCGGCCTCGTAGCCTTATAGCACCCGATGTATATCACAATATCCAATGTTGTGTGTAATTTGAATTGTAATGTAAGTAAAAAAAATTAAAATCAATAACCGATAGTGTGGCACTAGTTGCTTGTATGGGATATTGTGCGGATATTTGATTACAGTATTGCCTCTTGGTCATGTTTATGGCAAGTGGAATGTCTGTAACTATTATCTGGACTTGTGACGGTACTGACAGTCTTCCGATATACCAGTCTAGAATGGCTACATTTCATGAAGCGGTACAGCACGTGATTAGGTGATTGTGCGAAAGGTCAGGTATATTCGGCCTCTATCAAAAGCATGCGTTCTGCTTTATTCTGGGAATGCATCGGACCTCATCATCGCGCTAATCTTATTAAAATAATGCCCATTTACAGCGTCTTTAGAAGATGAATATGGAGAGACGATTGACGTTGGCCAGTCTAACAGGAGATAGCACCTGTTGCCCTTGTCGTTAGACATGATATTAATATATCCCAGACATTCAAGTACATGGAGTCGGATTGATCAAGAAAGTTTTAAGGTGATTCCAAACAATATTCATCTAAAGTTGGCTATCTCGCACAAGACATTGTAAATATGACAATAATACGGTAGCTTATAACACGACCATTTTCTAAAAATGAACACAATTCTAGCTAGCAAAGATGCCAAAATGAACACAATTCTGGCTAGCACAGATGCCAAAATGAACACAATTCTGGCTAGCACAGATCGTAAAATGAATACAATTCTGGCTAGCACAGATGCCAAAATGAGCACAATTCTGGCTAGCACAGATGGTAAAATGAGCACAATTCTGGCTAGCATAGGTGGTAAAATGAGCACAATTCTGACCAGCACAGATGCCAAAATGAGCAAAATTCTAGCTAGCACATATGGTAAAATGAGCACAATTCTGGCTAGCATCGGTGGTAAAATGAACATAATTCTAGCCAGCACAGATGGTAAAATGAGCACAATTCTGGCTAGCATAGATGGTAAAATGAGCACAATTCTGGCTAGCATAGATGGTAAAATGAGCACAATTCTGTTTAGCACAGATGGTAAAATGAACATAATTCTTGCTAGCACAGATGGTAAAATGAGCACAATTATGGCTAGCATAGGTGGTAATATGAGCACAATTCTGGCTAGCACAGCTGGTAAAATGAGCACAATTCTGGCTAGCACGGATGGTAAAATGAACACAATTCTAGCCAGCACAGATGGTAAACTGAACACTTTTCTGGCTATCACAGACAATATCAAACAGTCGCAAGCCACTGCAAAACCACTTTAATGTCCCCAGACCACGCGATCAAGAGTGCCTGGTCGATCTGATATCTGTTGACAGCATTTACGTTGACACTGTTCGGCGATTAGACACCAACATAGCTGATAACATTCTTGACAAGGATGGAAAGGACGGACATGTCTACATTCCAGACAATAAAACCAAGCTGGATGATCTATTGTTTATGTGATATCATCGAATGCCTTTCATTCTACATATATGGTAGTATCGCAACGAGGTCCATGTTAGTCTGCATGGCAACCAGGAAGAGGGTGACACAAAGATGATACCGCATGCATCTGAAGCAGGTTTCCGTGCAAACAAAACAGTGTTGATAATTTCAACAGATTCTGATGGCCTTATGTTAGTTCACTTTGTGTCGATAAAATCAGGCAAAACGAAATGACAAAGGAACATCTGTCTTACCCAGTCCATGCATTATCTGGTAATGTCGGGCACCAGTGAATGGTATCCTGCTTAGCATCCATGCAATGATATGATGTGATACAGCTTAGTCCGTCCATGGATATGGAAAGACGCCATGTTGGAAAATATTCCAGAAACAACCCCTCAGTTTCAGAGGAATTTGACGAGATGGACGTATTTGATGAAACATACAAGTCGTTTGGACAAGTTTGCCACCCCTAACTAATGCCCGCCTAGAGCTAGTGACTTTAGTTACAATTCAACGTGTATTCCTGCTAGATGTTCTCGTATTATGAGTAGGCATGTTTATATTGTCTATTAAAGGTGCATATTCACACCAGAATTCTTGAAAACTAGATTGTTAAAATTGTATTCTTTTGTAGGCTTAAATTACGTGGCTATATGTAAAGAAGCAAAATAAATCTTAACATATGATGATTTCATTAGTATAAATTAAAATAAGTTGGGAAATTCAAATAGAGACGCGTGCCTTTGTTTCAATTTCGCAACTTAAAAAAATTATATTAATTTATATGGAATGAAATCATCATATGTTAAGATTTATTTCGTTTCATTACATATAGGATCACAGTATAAGCCTCTAAAAGTATATAATATAAACAATTTTATTTTCAGTAACTTTGCTGTGAATATGCACCTTTAAGAAAATATCCTTATGCTTAAAGACTACTGTCAGATTTAAACGTAGAATAATTTAAGGATGGTGAATTAAATAATAAATGTAGCAAAATTACAAAAATTTGACAAATTATTACATGCGGAACAAGATTTCGAGAAAAACGCAATTTTGACTTTCCTGACTTTACGGTGTAAATTAACAATCACTTTTACATACACCGGAATCATGAGGTAATTATTTCATTTTAAAAATGCCCTTTTGACATATATGTGACCTTCATGACCGTGAAATGACCTTCAAGGTCTGGATCAATGATGTCATATAACCACAACGTATTCCCTACTCTATGAGCAATCAATCTAACATAGATGACAGCTATTAACAAACATGTCCTCGTAAGCGAAAGGATCAGTCCTTGGCTGGTCTACTATACGTCGAATTCACGTTTCCAGAATATCGATCTATCATCTGACGTCATATGATGTCACAATCACATAAGTGGCGTTTAGGATGACGTTATAATCATTACGTCGTAAATGATTATATATGGCCCGTATTTAACTCTTAATAGTCCAACGCGTTGTACGAATTGTATGTCTCTACTATTTAATAAACATGCTGTTGAATATTTTGGAACTAATTTGACTAGTCGTATGCAGCAACTGCGCCCAGTCAAATTAGTTCCAAAATATTCAATAGCTCACCTGTATAGTTTTCTGAAAATTGATAGTCATGGAGTTCAGAGATCGATCGATCCCAGCACGAGCGAGGTGTGGGTGGGGCTTAGATAGAGCTGGGCGGGGCATAGCTAAAATAGAAAGGCTAATTAGTTGGAATTTCATGTATAATTCTTTACTGACTAAATTTTGTCAAGAAAATTAAAATATTTCCATTTTGAATATCCATTTGCAGGCCGGGAGAAGAGTATTTTTGAAATTTTACCACGGGAATGACTGGCTCTGTTACCGAGCCAGTCATTGATGTTGTAAATTTTCAGAAATGGCCTTCTCTTGGCCTGCAAATGGGTATTCCTTAAAACTCCTACACACGTCAGTTTGGGCCGGCGTCGGCATGATAGGGTTAAAGATGGCACCATGTTTCACAGACATTTTACGAACCAAAGCACGATAACAGACGTTTGTTCAAACAGGCATGGGTGGCAGCTAAATGGCATTGTAGAGGCTGACCTTGGGATGTCAACGGCAGATTTGTGAATGTATTGACACCGTTTAGTTTTGATCCCTATTGCATTTCCCCTCGTTATAAATTACTTCCTGTTGGTATCGATGGACAGAATTTTATTTCTCAGATGCGGAGGGATAAAAACCATTTACCCATTGACTGCCAACTAAAATTATTTCACCAATTAGTAGACCCGATCCTACTATATGGCTCTGAAGTAGTTGGAATTGAATGCTGCAATAAACTGGACCACCTAAAAACTGACTTTATTAGACATGTTTTAAAAGTTAAGCGTAGTACACCAAAGTATGTGTTGCTAGGTGAAACCGGCGAGCTACCAATATCTATACAGGTTAAACATCGTATAAAAAATTTTTGGCAAAAACTTCTGAGCGGAAAAGAAACAAAGCTGTCAACAACCCTTTATGGATATATGTTCGCAGATTACTCACAAAATGGAACTCAACATAGGTGGTTAAATAAAGTCAAAAATATTTTAGACGACACCGGGTATAGCTATCTCTGGACACATCAAACTGCACAAAATGTAAACATGACGACAAAAAATATCAAACAAGTTCTCAAGGACCAATATATCCAAGAATGGGAAGGACATATGTCAAACTCGTGGAAAGGGAAAACATATCACGCATTCAAAACACAGTTCGAACTAGAATACTATCTACTCCATCTAACCGATTACCAGAGAATTACGCGTACCCATTTCTGAACAACAACCATCACTTACAAATCGAAACAGGGCGTTGGGACAGGATAACAAGAGAACAAATAATCTGTAAATTATGCCAACAGAATGAAATCGGAGATGAATACCATTACTTATTCACCTGCGATTATTTAAAAAAAGAAAGAGCAGAGACATCTTGCCTAAATCAAGCTAAGCATATCCAAACTTTTATAGGTTCCATACGCTAATCTCCACGCAGAACATAAAAGTGCTAGTAAAACTATCTAGATATATCAAGGTGATTACACATCAATTCCCTGCTCGTAGGAAGACAACGAATTAAAATGTACAATGGCGACAATTACAGACCACAACACCAACGCTAAATGTTAGCGACTACGATGACAAAGAGAATGACAACGGTAGTTTAGACTAGGAACAGCAATGATAGTAAACGACAATAACGACGAGGATGTCGAAGTCGGCGACGATAGCAGCAGCACCAACAACGACACCAGCAACGATACAAAGCATTGACCACGACGACTACGAAATGAATACCAACAACATGAGCAACACCAACAAGAACACCACCAACAAGAACACCACCAGACGAACAAGATCAACCATGAATAACAACATCTACAATAACAACAACAACAACAACAACAACAACAACAACAACTACCACTACTACTACTACTACTACTACTACTACTACTACTACTACTACTATTACTACTACTACTACTACTACTACTACTACTACTACTACTACTACTACTACTACTACTACTACTACTACTACTACTACTACTGCAATAACAACAACTCCAACAAAAACAGCGGCAACAGCAACGACGACGACACTGACAAACAAAAAGAACAAGAATAACAACAACAACAACAACAACAACAGCAGCAGCATCATCATCATCATCATCATCAGCAGCAGCAGCAGCAGCAGCAGCAGCAGCAGCAACAGCAGCAGTAGCAGCAGCAGTAGCAGTAGCAACAGCAGCAGCTGCAGCAGCTGCAGCAACAACAACAACAACAACAACCACAACATCAACATCAACATCAACATCAACAACAACAGCAACAGCAACAACAACAACAACAACAACAACAACAGTTACAACAACAACAACAACAGTTACAACAACAACAACAACAACAACAACAACAACAACAACAATATCGAAACATTATATGAGTATATTGTATTCGACGAGAAAAATTCAAGACATAATGTATATTAGCTACGACTCCACGTAACTACTAGGTATATATCCCCCATATACCATGGAACGTGGTCTGGGGTGTAAATAAATCATTTCATTTCATTTCATTTCACGTGTAATCAAGTGACATTGTGCAAGAATCGGTACGAAACTACTTAGCAAATTACCGCCACAAAGATGCAAGATACGTGAGATTCTCATTGAATTTCACAATGTTCTACTTATTTCTGCATCATATAACGCTATTATTGATATACGCTTCCAATGGGCTTGCCAGATAATGAACCTTTACAGTTTTAGCTATGCCCCGCCCACCTCTAGCTAGGCTCCACCCACACTTCGTCGTGTTGCGATCGATCCCCGAATGCCCTGACTATCAATTTTCTCAAAACTATACAGCTAAGCTGTTGAATATTTATTAAATAGTAAATACATACAATTCGTACAATAACGCATATTTCGTCTTCAATTATGCGTTCGTGACGTACTTACCTACGTCATTCATGACGTCATAATGACGCCATTGATTATGATGCCATTTTATGCGTCTTGCAGTTGATTATGACGTCATATGATGGATGGATAAAGTGGAAAGGTCCATTACGTATGTCATTTATTATGTACATTGAATTGATTAACCGATTTCATTCGTAATTTTTGAAAGGTAGACGAAATGCACCGTCAGTTACTGTAGTGTCAGATGCTATGTCCTTGCACGATATTTTTGCTGGTTAGTATGGTACGGGATTTAAACGGGTGGTCCGGTTGTTTGCCCGGTATGGGCGTTTAGTTCGTCACCGTCACATCCAACGTACCGACCGGGATCTTCATTCTAGCGGAGATAGATGGAATCTCTCTCTCTCCCTCCCTCCCTCCCTCCCTCCCTCCCCTCCCCCTCTCTCTCTCTCTCTCTCTCTCTCTAGCACTTAGCTACCTAGCTACATAGCTGACAATCTCACTAATCACTAGCGGTCACTAGCGGTCACTAGCTGTCCTAGTCTCGCTGTCTAGCTGTAACTGTCCGTCGTCAACATTCGTCCACTCTTGATTCTGTCGTTATGTCACGAAATCTGTGTGTATTAAGTGATAGCGTGTGTGAGCGTGAATGTGGACTAAGTATATAATTAACTAATCTAACTAATTAACAATTAATACATCAATGATATAGCAACATGTTATAGCATAGGTCCGTTGAATCACAGGAGATATACTCCGCATGTGTCCATTCAGATAATTGATTGTCCCATTGTAAGCGTGTCGATTACTACGCTATGCATATATGTCCATTTATTGCTGTCGCGGCCTGTCCCGGGTATCGAGTTTGTCACGTGTCACTGGGCGTGTCGATCATCCAACCCTATCCTATAGTCGTGCAGTCGTGTGCGTAGGTGCGTGCGTGCATGCGCGCGTGCGTGCGCGCGTGCGTGCGCGCGCGCGTGCGTGTGTGTGTGCTTGTCTGGGCGTGGCTATTGTCCAGCGTATGAGTGTGTTCACGTGTATTCTTGATGCCGATGCGTCCGTGTGTGAGTGTGCCTCTATGCCCATACATTCGTGTTGGTGTGTCCATCCACTCGTCCATGTCGCTATGTCCATGTATCATATTAGGAATATAATTTCGTTTTGACAGAACGTGGGCTCGTACAATAAAAATTCATATCGGTCACGGGACTCCGAGACTTACAGAACCACCACTATACGTCATAACAGGTGTGTTACCTTAATAAACAGAATGCATCGATCAGATGTGTCGCTCAAGTATATAACAGTATAATCAATTACATCACATATATGCTGACGTCACAATCAAAATACGTAATGAATGACGTATCTATGTGTGTCATGAACACTTAATAGTCCTTCGAGTGTACGGATTATACATCTTTATTATTTAAGAAGCATTCTGTTGATAGGCAGAAACAGCGCCCATTCAAACTAGTTTCAAAATATTCAATATTGTTATTTGAGAATTCAGGATTCGGTCGATGCCAACACAGGCAAAGCATGGGCGGAGCTTAGCTAGGAATGGGCAGGTAATAGCGAGAAATGAATCCCCATATTGACTAAAGGAACTCGATATTTTTATAACGGTGACATATTTATTCTATTCTTTCGTATCTAACATGGTATATATGTCAAAAAGGGGGTGAACGCTATCTTATCCGTCAATTACAGAAAGAACGTTCAATAGCTCCAGCCATTCCGTCGATAGATCACGCCTTTTGCTTGCCACAGTGAACCCTTTTGTCTGTCATCTGCAACCGGTCGCGAAATGTCACAGAATCCGGCTACAATCTCCGATCTGCTTTTCATGATGCGATTCTAACGATGAGAGTTGTCGCTAAATATAATGTCATAACGGAACAATGCATCCGTTTACAAAGGGTACATTTTTCTTCTTGATACAGATGTTCTTTTGCCGTGGATATTATTATTCCATATTCATAGTGGGCTTGAATTGATTGTTCTCGCACCGGGACATGCACAATAGAAACGACGATGCGATGACAATCTAGAAGTCTTGTTGAAGAGGGCATTGGTTGCTTACGGCCGCGAGGCCGGCGTTAATCTACAGAAGTCTCTAGAAGGAATTATCGATCCTGTATCATTCTACTCATATCATAATTCTACCTACAGTATATCTTAACTCTTTGAACCCGAAAGGCCATAAGCATCAAAATCATTTACGTCGCTTTAAATGTTATGTTGGATATTTTGAAACTAATTTGGCTGGGAGCTGTTGCTGCCTATGGCAGCAACAGCTTCCTGTCGAATTAGTTTCAAAATATTCAACAGTTTACCTGTATTTTGAAATTGAAAATCTGGAATTCAGAGGTTTATTTTTTTTTGCCAGCGAGTTATTACTGCATTTTCTATTGACCACGATCTTCTTTTCATAATGTAATTGAATTAAACCCTTTCAGTGCCACACTCCCGTGAAACACGCCATCTACTGAGGTAAATAACAAGCTAAATATAATATGTACCTTAGACCAATGCAACTGGACGTCATTGCTGAATCTTCTCAGTCAATCTACACATCAAAATCACCAGCGTGCAAATCATACCGGGATAAATCATCTGATATCTGTATTCGATGGCTGGAAGTCTGCCTGTCAAGCAGCGCGTCTAGCTGATAATAATGACGATGATTTTTACAAAAGATGCCTTGATAATAAGCGAATAAGGTTGCTCACGAATCACAGATGACAGCTACACTTACAAACCATCCCACGTCATCTCCATCTGATGGTCGTGTTATACGTACAATAGTTAAACTACATGTATTTTTCATTGCAAAGTTTCGTGGTAGACAAGCGTTTCAGTTTAGAATCACGTTAGCAACGCGTATGAGTAGGTTTTACTTAATCGCCAATACCTTGTATAGGCTGTGACGAAGCTAGCCATGTAAATTTTGATAACGTAAACTAAGAATTAGATGCCGTTTTCAATGTAAAAGATATCCATAGTTACAACTCATAAATAACTTTAAATGTTTCCGAAAACAAAAACAGAAACACAGAATGTTAGTTAGTACAATTTTGAAAACTATGTAGGAAATGATTTCTTGGTTATATTGAACATAATTGGAATGTAACCTACATCTGTCTTAGGCAGCAATGTCTTGTAATCCAAATATGCTCAAAATATCCAACAGAACGTTTTATTTTGTTTTGGAAACATTTAGAATTATTTTTGGCCTTCACTTTATTTTAAAACTTTGCTGCAGTAACGTTTTGTTTACCAAAAACAGAAACCGTTAGAAAAATATTCTCGAAATTAACACGTATTTTCATGTTATAAGCGGCATAAACACTTAGCATCGTATACAGTAACGAACCACGTCAAATAAATCAGCTCGCTAAAAAGAGCGCGACTCTAATCGATATTAAATTGGTCCGCCATTGACATTAATATTGTCAGTGTTACTATTAAAGTAAAATGAAGCGCCACTTGGACTTTAATTTCACCGATATGAAACAGAATGAATTAGATATTCGCCATCGTCTATACCCTGATAACGCTCGCTACTGGGCCGGTACTTCGCCAAGGCAGGGCCTATATAGTTCAGTAATGGTCAAGTATCGGCCCAGTAACATGCGCTATCACGGAATCAGACCGTTACAAGTATATATTCATGTTTTAGCTGTGTCTATACTGGCCACTATTTCGAAATTCTTCACTACTTCAAATCACCCGGCAATATCCTTAGATGGTGATCTGTAGACGCTCAAGTATTATTTGTTTACGTCACTAAATTCCATCATAACGGAAACCGGAAGGATTTACCAACAGAACATGCGCTTTGGAATGTTTCCATTCTTTCCATATTGGACGTACACACATTATCCGTACGTTTTTAACCCGGCTTTTCTGTCACATGTCGAGGAAAGAAGACGTATGTATATTGTAGACGTTACATACTTTTATCTATCTGTTTTTTAAGCTATATCATTGTGACACTCATCCTCCTCTTCAGTGTCCTGATTATCCTCATCGTCTTCAGGCATTCTAGTCATCATTTTCCCTCTCGTACCCATCTCACTATTGATGTGATTGTTGTTGTTGCTGCTCCTGTTGCTCCTACCGTTACTATCTACTACCACTACTACTACTACTACTACTACTACTACTACTACTACTACTACTACTACTACTACCACCACCACTACTACTACTACTACTACTACTACTACAACTACTACTACCGCCGTCGCCGCTGCTGATGCTGCTACTGCTGCACCTTCTTGCTACTGTTTAATGCTATCTAGGTTCAAATCCATCCAGACATCTTTCTATGTATCTTTAGATTTCCGTAATTTTGTAATTGGGCACGAACTGATGGAACATGTCCTCAGTTTTGCATACGTCCGTGAACGCATGGCAAGTATTGACCTAGGCATACCACAGAGAAAGGGCACACAATGTCACATTGTGAATGTATACGGTCTAACTGCTGAGAAGCCACAAATAGATCCTTCAATACTTCATTCCTTCTATGGTGAATTGCACACAACTATCAACATTCCAGCAAGACGACAGCTCTTCCTATGTGCTGACTTCAGCTCCAAACATGAAAAATTAAGAAAAACATCAAAAGTAACCCTTTAACCCTTGAATTTATTTGTTTTAATTTCAATTTTCTCATAGAAAGTTCCATTTACAGACCAAGAGAAGACTATTTTTGAAAATTTTCCACTGGAATGACTGGCTCGGCTATGGAGCCAGTCATTCCAGTGGTAAAATTTCAAAAATAGTCTTCTCTTGGTCTGCAAATGGACATATATCAATACCACTACAAAGGCCGTTTTTGACTGATATGAATGCTAAAGAGTTAACAGGCGTTGATTCGTGTATAGGTTCCAATGGAATAGGAAAGCCCAACAGTAATGCGATGCATTAGCTGCCTTCGTCTGCGCGTATGGTTTATAGGCAATAAATACAGCCTTTAAGCACCCGTGTCGTCTGCGAACAACATGAACATGACACATAGCCAACAAGAAAGCTAAAACCACAAAAGCAATCTTTAATCAGATTGACTTCATCTGTGCAAGATGAATGCAAAGACGTTGCTCCCAGACTCACAATCTTTCGGTGGTACATACCATAATTCCGACAACAAACCAGTGATTACTCGATTACAGATTGAGCAAATGCTCCTCATCCAAAATCACACAAAAATCCAAGGTCAACCACGATCTCTAAAAACTAACTACCGACAACGTCATTCAGACATCGTAGAGGAGAACAGAGCAGATGGCCATGGTTGACCTCAAGTTTAAAGCAAACGATTCCTAAAATATGTGGACATATCAGCGGGTTACATATGACCGGTGATATTTTGCTGTTTGTGGATCGTGCGGCAGTTTAAAGTGGTCAATATTTCACCGTAGACTGACCAGTCACCGGAACATAAATTTCTCTTTCGCTCTCTATTTAGCCAGGCCTGTACCTTGTCTAAAGCAGCGACAAATTTCTCGTCACGTGTCATCCGGTAAATATTATTTTTAGCGATTGCTGAAAATGGTCACGTTGGATTGTATACCTGGCATAGAATTTAAGGCAGCGAATCCCGGTTGGAGGCGTCGCTAGGGCCAACATCGCGCTCGAGCTCTACCAAATTGAGGAATCCAATTTCTCAGTCAATCAAATGACGTCATAATCAAGAACATGACGTGTAGGCTGACGTCATAATCAAACACGTCATAAATGACTCGATTTAGTTCGTGCTTAATAGTCCGTTTGGTTGTACGAATTGTATGTCTTTACTATTTAAAAAACATGCTTCTGAATATTTTTAAACTAATTTGACTGGACGCTGTTGTTGCCATAGACGGCAACAGCACCCAGTCAAATTAGTTTCAAAATATTCAACAGCTCACCTGTATGGTTTTCTGGTAATTGAGATTCAATTGATCCTAACACGGTCAACATGTGGGTGGGGCATAGGTAAAACTTGATTCTTCCATCACAAGTTATTCAGGTAAAGTTTAACTTAAAGGATAAATAACCTCATCTCTTGATAGCTATTCAGGTCATCGGATATGTCACTCATAAACTATGCAGGTAGTTTTAGATGTGCATATTCACAGCAAAATTACTGAAAATAAAATTGTTTAAATTATATACTTTTAGAGGCTTAAACTGTGAGCCTATGTGTAATGAATTGAAATAAATCTTAGCATATGATGATTTCATTCCATATAAATTAATTAAAAAATTTAAGTTGCGAAATTGAAATAGAGGCACGAGCCTCGGTGGCCTCGGTCTTGTCGCCATTCAGTTTTAGCACGTTAATCATCATCCAGCTACGGTAGGTACACACTTCTGTCCCAAATGATGCCCCCACCCCTGTTAATTCCTAGGGCCAATAGATTTGAAGGCAAGACACAACTGCGTGGCATCGGAATGGTGGCTGAGATTTTGATTCTTGACACTTCGTGATTTTGTGTGTATTGTATATTTCTTTGGGCCTATTACAGAGGCCTTGCGGAACACCATATTATAAGGGTAGTGATTGATATGATTCGGCGTTTATCACCACATACTTGTAGCGATCGCGCGTATAAGAAACTATCCTTGCTAACGCATGACAGCAGCACGTTGTGGCCGATTGTGTCAATGGCAGCCTGTACACCCCCCCCCCACCCCCGGAAAAACACTGGTGTAACTAATATTACCCTCTCTGAACAAGCGGAGTTTGCTTCTTCCCAGAATGAAATCTGGTAAGTGTGACCACTTATGGGTAAACGTAGCCGTTGACATTTGACCGCAAATGGCTAGATATCATTCTGTATGAACTCAGGCTTAAAGTCTTGGTACAGTGTAGTAAGTTTAGTAATAATCCTATCAAAACTATAGCGGTGGAAATCAATAAGGCTGTTTAGCTAGACCTAGTTTGGAGACTTAGACCTCGTATATGTATTATTAAACTCACATTTAGACTGGCTTAAAACACCTGTCCAATATAAAACTAATTTAACACACATGTTAATATCACCTTTCTAAAGGTGTGTACACGTATATCGATTCTGTGAAAGCTATAGCATAATGGTATGATAATGTCGAAATTTAAACAAGGTAACATGGCGCTCGGACAAATCCCACCGGACAAAATCCCACTTGACATAATCCCACCGGACAAAATCTAACCCGGACAAAATCCCACTGGACAAAATCCTACCTGGACAATAACACACCAAACAAAATCCCACCGGGCAAAATCCCGCCAGACATAATCCCACACAGGCAGATACACACCAGGATTGCATGCCCACTCCATTAGGGACCAAGCGGGATCAACTCACATATATGGGCGTCACATTTCGAATAGTTGCCTTGCGTTCAGTAGGGAAACCGTTTCAAAACGTGTTGCTGATCTGCAAACTATTGACAAGTTGCTGTTTTCGCATTAATTACATCATATAACGTACAAACCGAGAAAAGCCGATTTCGCACGCTCAGAACGCTCTGGAACGTTGTCCTTACTGAATGCAAGGCTATTAATAAACTAACCGACTTATATAATAAAACTAGAGACAAATGTCATAAAACATTCTTAACCTGAGGTAGAATAGGTTAACTCCAATTGCCATGTATGAAATTGGCACTTTTATGTTTGGCAAGTCATGCCTTTGACTTTGTTTAGAACACCGTTCTCCCATTCTGCATAATGAGATTGACGTATGATCGGTATATAAGCGACCACTTTGTTTATTATATGATAGCACTGATTAATTGAAGATTATTAAAAGCACCCAGGATCTCTTTTCTTCTTTCTTTCTTTCTTTCTTCCTTCTTTCTTTCTTTCTTTCTTGATTTCTTCTTTCTTATTCTTCGTCAAAACTTTACCCCGCATCTCCTCCTACAGTTTTCATCCGATCAACGCCAAACTTGGTCAACTTCTGCTACCCAGTCTGGAAACGTGCCATTAGAAATGTATGCAGATTTTCAGTATTGAACTTTGAGATGCGACTACATCTCGAGTTTTCATCAGATCGTTGCTATACTTGGTCACGATATTAGCCTTGAGGTCCTGAAGATGTACGCCTACCAGAAAGGTGACGTTTCCCTTTGACCTTTGACTGTCATTGCATTGAATATGGCCCCATAGGGAATGAATGGGGATTTTCAGGATGGATCTTTGAACTGCGACTACACCTAGAGTTTTTACCGGATAACTACCATACGTGGTTAGGATGTTACCATTGGGGATGTTTTGGCAGTTTTCGTTTTTGACAGAAATGGACTCAGAATTTTTTTTTTCAAAATGGCTGCTAAAACTTACTTTGCTACGATCGACATGAAATTTGGCGATCTTATAATTCCTATATAGACGTGATTTCATATTAACTTTTAAGAGGCTCAATCTAATAGTTCAGAAATCAGCTTTTCCCTGCCACATATCTCCATAGTAAACCTATGTGAGCAGTATTTGAGTTTTATTGAGCTTCTTAAAAACTGGTCAGATTCTAGAACATTGAGAGATCAAAATAATTACCAATGAAAATTTTAATATCTCAATTGTGGTCAAGGTAATTCGCGGGTCAAAATTTTCAATGTTCATGTTTGACATACGTAACCTTCCTTTCTTTAAAGAGCTTGTTAGAAGACACCTTATTCAATCCTTTAGGTTCAAGGTCACATTTTAATGGTCAACAATATCTGTTTTCGTGAAATCAGCTTTTACATACCCAATGTAAACCTCTGGGAATTTCAGGTTTTTTATCTCCATCTACACCTAGCCTTTTCATCGGATCTTCACCAGGCATGTTCAATGGACCTTTTCGGTTTTAGCTATGCCCGCCTATCTATAGCTAAGATCCACCCACACCTCGCTCGTGTTAGGATCGATCGATCTCTGAACACGCTGACCATCAATTTCCATAAAACTAGACAGGCAAGCTGTTGAATATTTTGACACTAATTTGACTGGGTGCTGTTGCTGTCTAAGGCAGCACCAGCGCCCAGCCAAATCGGTTTCAAAATAATCAACAGCATGTTTATTAAATAGCAAAGAATTACAAAGACATACAATTCATACAACGTGTCGGACTGTTTGAGATTTGATGACGTCTATATGTAGCGCTTTGTGACGTAATGATTGTGACGTCATCATACACGTACTGAGCTGATTATGACGTCATACGAGGTCAGATGATGGATGGATACTCTGGAAAGGTGAATTGTTATATAAGAAGAGGCCTTATACAATTCCTTAATGACCAGACATCGCAGATTTACAGTTTCTTCAGTAAATGTCTTGTTTTATTGCCACTTTTTAGTATTACGTCCATCGGTGTGTTAATATATTTTAATAACAAGGCACGACCCATGTATATTGTTAGTTTCGAATGTAAATGGCAGAATTATATTGGCCCGCAAACGATTCCTCCATGGGTCAAGTAGTTGACCGGGTTTGGAGGCGATCCGATCAAAACTACGGAGCTGTGGGATGTGGTGGGGTGGTGGCGGTGGTGGTGGAGAAATGCACTCCACGCTTTTTAACAGAGAATAAGCAGATGGAAGAAGGAAATAAGGAGAAAAGATCCTGAGTAATTATAATATTCTTCGTGTGCACGCAGAATAACTATTTCCGTTCAACACAAACAACAGCGCCAGTCACCGAGCTACTTGAAGGCATTTATCTTCGAAAATAAATCCTAGAAAATAAATAATAATGTGTAGCAGCTGTCATTCAAACGAATCTAATGTTTAGCGTTCCAAAAACATCACAGATGGATTTACTTTGACACTATTGCATCCTGGGATTAAATGCAGCCTCTGTAGTATACGTAATCACCTCTTTTAACCCTTTAACCTTCAACTTTATTCAAGAAATTTTAATTTTCTCATTGAAATTGTCGATTTCCAGACAAAGAGAAGAGTATTTTTGAAAATTTGCTACTGGAATGACTGGCTCGGTTATCGAGCCAGTCATTCTAGTGGTAAATTTTCACAAATATTCTTCTCTTTGGTTTCCAAATGGG
This sequence comes from Chaetoderma sp. LZ-2023a, assembly GCA_034401795.1. Classification (NCBI taxonomy): domain Eukaryota; kingdom Metazoa; phylum Mollusca; class Caudofoveata; order Chaetodermatida; family Chaetodermatidae; genus Chaetoderma; species Chaetoderma sp. LZ-2023a. Next base: position 37,136,575 of record CM067359.1, read on the forward strand.
CATTTCTCAAGATCCCTGCAGAAGCCATTTTTGGCTGTTATGAGTGTTAAAGCGGTAACATCCATGGTAGAATGTATTGATGTAATATAGGTCACAACTCGAGCCAGTGGAACAAGCCACGTTGAACTTAATGAATAAATTCGGCGAAGAAAATCAAAATATTTGCTGATTGAATGCCCATTGGAAGGACAAGAGAAGACTATTTTTCAAAGCTTACCGAGCCAGTCATTCTATTATCTAATTTCAAAAAATTGTATTCTCTTGAATGTATCTGGAATTGTGGATGACTACTGAGACCACATGTGGCCATGGCCACCTGGCTATGTGAAACTATACTTTTTACAAGGACACATATTGATGCAAGGCATCGATGGTAAATAGCGTGCCCGGAGCTTATTATAATTCTGAGAATAAACTCAACTGTTTCATGAAAGAATGAAGTTATATAAAGGCATACAAGCCACTTATGACCAAATATACGCGGACAATAAACACAAAGGAAGGAAAATTTCTTGCAAAAAGATATGGGCAGTATTAGCTATGGGCTAGGAAAAGCAGCTTATATTTTTGGTCAGTCCAACAATTTTTCCATGCATTATTTTTCTCCGGACCAAACTCCTTAACAGAGAGAGAGAGGGGAACAGACAAAATTAATAGCAGCCAGTGATGAGAAAATTACACTACTGCATCAACAGAGCGTAACAGATCAAATTTGGGTCATTAGGTATCAACAACTTGTAAAGATAAAGAAATCAACAGAACTGGCAACCCAGTCAGTAGAAAATCAGTGCAAGAAGCAGTGCAGACCCTGACACCCATTCAAACATATTAAAGAAAAACTGTAAAGAATATTTTAAACCTAAATCTTGATATCTTCCTAAACAGACGTGAAGAGCTTGTTACCCGGAAATATATTGGTGAAATATACACTGCAATGCTAATAAAATGCACAAAGCAAGTATATTTTTGATGCAATACAGGACCCCGATCTGTACTGACAGATAACCTTTTCAACAAAGTTAAGTGGCTAGGATAGAACCAATACCCTGAACCTAGTTTTCTCCAACGAAAATGATATAGTGGAAAACATTCTGACAAGACCCAGTGGGAAACAGCCACAATCGTGATCTGTTTCATTTAGCTATCATATTTATTAAACGATATCTTCACTGGAAACAGTGACAAACTATTAAATCAAATATTTTTGCTCGCCAAAAGGCCAAAATCGGCCTCAACCGTTGTAATGATGACGACCTTGTTGACCATATGTGCAAATGTTAGGGTATTAGCCTGATAAGTCAGGTTCTACCAGTACACGCGGCTAATAATATGGGATATATAGAAATATTTTCACATTACTATAATAAATATTTGGTGGTAGAATTATTACAATATTTCGCACAGCACGAGAACATAGTGAGTTCTACATGGCCTTATGTTCCAAAACTGGCTACAAGGCATGTAGAGATATTCTGGTACCGAACATAGTACATTATTGAAATTTGACAATGGTGTGCCACTACTAAATTGCATATGACGAAATTACTGTATAGTAAATATTTTTCAAACCTTTGATACTTTATTAGCGTATTCATATACGTATCTAACCATATGGGTGAACTTCTGGGGTCGAACCTATTTCAAACAGTGTGGTACAGAAAATCGTTGATCTGATAGAATTTGCGCCAATTTTCGGTATGGAATTGTGTACTATGAAATTACGTTCCTGTAGAATTTTTTTAAATTCGGAATACAACTAGCATATTTCCTATAAGTATTTGTGGGTGAAATTCTGGGGGTGAACGTATTGCAATGAAAACCCTGAATTATCCTAAGTTTGAGCTTATTTACGTTATGAAATCTTTTAATCTCACTACGTCGTAAGCTTATGCCTAAACCTATCTAAACATATGGGTGATATTCTGGGCCGAACCCATTATGAGCGATATGTCAGGACATATCGACACCTATCTGAATGTGGGCCATATGGCGAATATGTAACTACATATTACCAAATTACTTGATGGTAGAATCGTGCAAAAGCAGTAGTACATATTCAGTTATATACAGCTATATGTAAAAAAATGATTCTAATACTGAATATAGTAGATTTTTGGCATTTGACAACTGTCCGTGGCTACTAAATTGAATATTACGAAATTACTACGTGGTAGAAATCTCAAGATTCATTAGCGTATTCATATCCCTATCTAACCATATGGGTGAAATTATGTAGCCACACATATTGCAGACGGTAGAGTATTGAAAACCACAGATCTGCCAACATTGGAACAAATTTATGCGATGAAATCGCATACTCCGAAAATACTTCACGTTCGAATTCTTTTAAATTCCCAATGTAACTAGCATATTCAAACTCCTATACGTCTATGTGAGCGAAGTTCTGGAACCGACCATATTACGGGAAGTAGGGCACCAAAAACCACGGATACACCATCATTTAAGCTAAATTTTGCGTATTAAAATTACTTCATCTAGAATTTGTTAGATTCGGAATATAACCAGCTTATTAAAGCTCACGTCTATGTGGGGTAAATTATGGGGCTGAACATACTACAGACAATAGGGCACTGAAAACTGTGGTGGTTTATTAATACAATGAACCTTTCCAGTTTAGCTATGCCCTGCCCATCTCTAGCTAAACTCCACCCATACCACTCTCGAGTTGGGATCGATGGATTTCTGAACTACTAGACGATACATTTCAAGAAAACTATACAGGTAAGCCGTGGAATATGTTGACACTAAATTTACTGGGTCCTGTTGCTGCCTATGGCAGCAACACCGCCAGTCAAATTACTTTCAAAATATTCAACAACATTTTTTTATTAAATAACAAAAACATACAATTCGTACAACGTGTCAGATTATTAAGCATTTAAGATGGAATAAATCGAGTCAGTCATGACGTCATTATTATGACGTTATCATACGCGTCACTTAATTAATTACGACGTAATATGATGGATAGACAACATGAAAAGGCCCATTAGCAAGTGGTATTAATTACCCTTGCTCCGTCAGAGGATGAGTGTATTGTGTTCGGGTCTATGTGCGTTCGGGATGGCAAGGGTCTACAATCTATAATTGGCCTTGTTAAAATATGTGACCTATAAATACGGGTGCTCTCTTAATACAAGTGGTCCATATTGGGCAGACCACACATTAACAAGTGGTATTAGCCCTGTAGTGCTCAATTTGCTCATGCCAATTTCAATAGAGGGATCCATTTCTAGGTATGCCACGCCTATTTCTAGCTAAGCTCCACCCCTTTTTTGCGTGTTGGAATCGATGTCTATATATAGGCTGAATAATGAATTCCCAGACTTCCAATTTCAAGGTAACTATACAGGTAAGCTGATGACTATTTTGAAATTAATTTGACGGGGTGCAACGAAAACCATGAATCGGCCTAAATTTGAGCCGAAATTATTTCATGGTAAATAGTTTTAAATCTCACTACTCCGTAAGCGTATGCCTATACCTATCTAAACATATGGGTGATATTCTGGCGCCGAACCCATTATGAGCGATATGCCAGGACATACCGACACCTATCTGAATGTGGTGAATGTGAACCAACCATATTATAATGGGGCCATGCGGCGAATATGTAACTACCTACGATGAGATTACTTGGTGGTAGAATTGTGCAAAAGCACTAGCTCATATTGAGTTATATACATCCATATATAAAAAAAATTATTACAAATCGAGAGCAGACATTCTGATACCGAATATAGTAAATTGTTGGCATTTGACAACTGTCCGTGGCTACTAAATTGAATATTACGAAATTACTACGTGGTAGAAAACTCAAGATTCATTAGCGTGTTCATATCGCTATCTAACCATATCGGTAAAATTATGTGGCCAAACCTATTACAGACAGGTAATTGTAGGGCATCGAAAACCCGCAGACCTGCCAAAATTGAAACGAATTTACGCGATGAAATCGGAAACTACGAAATTACTTCACGGTCGAATTTTTTTAAATTCCCAATATAACTATCGTATTCAAATCCCTCTACGTCTATGTGAGCGAATTTCTGGAGCCGACCATATTACATACATACAGTAGGGTACCGAAAAGCACGAAAAACCCAACATTTAAGCCAATTTTTGCCTAATAAAATTATTTCATCTAGAATTTGTTAGATTCGGAATATACCTAGTATATTAAGGCTCAAGTCTATGTAGGTGAAATTATGGGGCTAAACATACTACAGACAATAGGGCACTGAAAACTGTGAATCACCGGAGATTTAGCAAATTTTCGGTATGAAATTGTGCACTACGAAATTACTTCATGGTAAAAAATCTTTTAACCTCAATCCATTACATCACTAGCGTATTGATATACCTATCTAACTATATGGTTGAAATTCTGTGGCCGAATTTCCTGTAGCCGTTCTTAACTTAGCACATGCATAGCCATACACTTTCGGTTGATTTCTGTATTCAACAATCTGCTACAATATTATTGACAGCAGTTTTGACTGGAAATTTGGAACATTGGTAGTCTATCAATACTGCTACATAATTGCATTGGCCCTTCATTGATGTATTCCCACGGATGGATTAAAGACAAAAGGATACTACTGATAATCACACATCCATTATTCATTCGTATCCCGCGAGTTCTCTTTCGATACGAGATCGAGAAATGTATCTCTTATGTAGGGGCCTATTGAGTAGCCATTGGCGTAGCGATTTCACGATCCGCAGTGTTGCTTCTACAGTCTGCTACGGAGATAGACTGGGTCCTGGTCGTCTGTCTGGTATCCGAAGTTGGGTCTGCGTAACAGTCTAGTCGTTGTGATAACGTAAGAAGATGACCGGTCATTACATTAGAGGTGTAGTTTCGAAGAAGCCAAACCTTTATTTTTAGATGGATCCATTATTGTTAGCAAACTCTGTCTACTTTTTCGCCCTCTACAATATTATTACGCATGTTTTTCTTTTGAAATTTACCACACACGTAGTACGCCTCAAGACTGTCTGTAACGAGTCTGTAATTTTTACCCTATCTCGAATGCAACAAATGTGAATCATACTATAATACAATACGGGAAAGATTAAACAGACATGGTACATCATCGTCGTCCTCATAATTTATTAACCCTGTATTACCTAAATTGAGTCAAGAATATAAAAAAAAAATTTGGCTATTGAGTGCCTATTTGCAGGCCAATAGACGACTGTGTTGAAGAGTTACTATTGGAATGACTGGCTCAATTATCGAGCCAGTCATTTCAGTGGTAAATTTTCAAAAACGATCTACTCTTAGCCTGCAAATTAACATCCTCAAGATCACTGTAGCGGCCGGTTTCGGCGGCTTCCTCATGAAAGGGTTAAGATACATTAAGAGAAGATGATAGGCTTACATGGGCAGTCGTTGTCGTTGCAATACTTAATACAGGTCTATGATAGCAACAAGTAGGTGGGTAGGGTGGGGTGGGCTACCAGTCAAAGTATTAAAAAGATATTTGTATAGTTGTCTTTATCTGAGATATTGAAATTTCGGTGTTAAACATTCTAAAGGATTTTGTTAGAAAAACACACAAGTGTGCCCAAGTAAGTCACATCTTGGTGGCGGTTGCTTGAAATGACTTCCATAGGCCTAACGTTAGTCAATCGGTCACTGAATCCGGATAGTATATTAATACATTAATACCGCGCTCGTGTTGGTATCGATGGATATCTGAGCTTCTTGACTATCAATTTCCAGAAAACTATACAGGTAAGGTGTTGACTATTTTGAAACCAATGTGTATGGGTGCTGTTGCTGCTTGTGGCAGTAACATCGCCCAGTCAAATTAGTTTCAAAATATTCAACAGCATGTTTTGTAAATAGCAAAGAGAAACAATTCGTACAACGTGTCGGACTATTAAGCATTTAAGACGGACTAAATTGAGTCAGTCATGACGTCATGATTATGACGTCATCCTATACGTCACGTCGTTGATTATGACATCATATGACGTAATATGATGGATAGATAACATGAAAATGCCAATTAGCAAGTGGTATTAATTATCCTACCCCCCCCCCCCCCCCCCCCCCCCCCCGTCAGAGGACGAGTACATTGTATTCAGGGCAACAATATATGATTGGCCTTGTTAAAATATGTGACCTATAAACATAGGTGGTCTCTTAATACAAGTGGTCCATATTGTGTGGCCACGCATTACCAAGTGGTATTAGCCATGTAATGCTCAATTTGCTCATGACAATTTCAATAGAGAGATCCATTTCTAGGTATGCCACGCCTATTTCTAGCTAAGCTCCACCCCGTTTCGCGTGTTGGAATCGATGTATATATATATATACGCTGAATAATGAGTTCCTAGACTTCCAATTTCAAGGTAACTATACAGGTAAGCTGATGACTATTTTGAAACTAATTTGACTGGGTGCTTTTAAAGGTTTGCAACCTCTGGCCGCAACAACGCCAGGTCAAATTAGTTTCAAAATATTCAACACGATGTTGATTAAACAGTAAAGACATACACAATTCCTACACTTGCGGGACTATTCAATGTTCATGACTGAGCTCGATACGTCGTTCATTTACACATTTTGGATTGTGACGTCAGCCTGTATATGAAGTAATTGATTATGACGTCATATCCTTCAGTTACAGATCGAACCCAGCCATTATCATAGAAAATGACTGTTGAATAAATAGCAAAGACCTACAATTCGAACAGCGTCTAGTCAAATTAGTTTCAAAATATTCAACAGCATGTTGATTAAATAGTAAAGACGTGCAATTCGCATACTTGACTGGCTAATCAATGTTCCTTGTGGAGCTAGATACGTCATTCATTACACATTTTGATTGTGAGGTCCAGCTACATCTGACCAAAATAATTATGACGTCATATACAGAAACATCCATTATCATAGAAAATGTCCTATGTCTAATTGCCGTCCAAGAGACCATTATGGTTTTTCTTTTGCAATTTACTACTGGAATTATAGGATCGGTTATCCAACCAGTCATTCCAGTGGTAAACTTTCAAAACAAGTTCTCCTGCGAGTAGCTAATGCAAATGGACATTTCTCACGCCACCGCAAGAAGCCATTTGTGGTCAGTTTGATAGAGTGCTAAAGTGGGCATAAAAGAGACGCCGCGAGTGGGCGCGTGCTCGAGTACTTTCATCTGCAGAAGGAATGATAAACATGTTTTGTACGCAGTCCTCCAGGAAAAGCAGCTTATTTAGAGTAGTTATTTGGAGTTCCGTTGGCTGTTTATTAAAATAAAAAAAGTTTCCCTCACGCAAACGCTATTACAGTCGGACCAACAAATAAGAGAACTCGCCATGAATCACGCGCATAAAGATCATAATTATGAGATATCCCGCAATCTAAAAATAGAGCCGTGTCTTCGCGCCGAGAATTATTAGATCTCGTATCGATGGATATCTCGCGAGACATATCCCCACAATCCCATGCGCGAAATGGCCGCGCCTATAGGCAATTCTAGGCAGCAATAAATAGAAGCGTGCCCGCTTGAGAGGGCACGCAATAAATGCTAACGTGCGTACGTCATGTGCTATACTTTATACTCCCTCACTCAACGCATTTCGTTTGCTCGCCACGACCGCCCCCCCCCCCCCCTCCATCACCCACCATCAACCCACCGCCCTACCCCTCGTCCGGCTACCGCATCCAATGAGGCATGGCAAGCGATCTCGCGACGTAATGGCACCTTTTTAATGGTCAATGCTCCACACAGTGGCCGTTATTGGCAGGTTTTACTGTCGTATAGGCCTGTATGTGAACCAACTCGCGGAACGCCTGAAGGAGACGCGTGAACAAGTGGTTGCAAGAGACACTCGGCTGGTTTCACCAGTAAATTAAATTGACACAAGAAGGGTTAAAGAGGCTCGATCTCATTCCAAGCTATAAATACGTTTTGGAAATTCTCATTATATTTGCTGCAATATTACGCAGTCTTAGTGCATTATTATTGTTTATTCATTTTTGTGCAAATTGTCCGTCATCCATATTAGTTATGTTTGTTATTTGTCATGTAACTATGACACGTGTTTGAGTTTCTCAATACGACGATGACGACGACGACAGTAGAAATGTGACTGGTTGGGCGGATGCTCTGATTGGTTATGACGTCATCTCTTTTGTACATTAGGCCACGCCTACTTCCTCTCCCCCCCCCCCCATCCACCCCGCCAAGAATACTCGAATCTGATTAGTCGAAAGACATTTCTCTTGTTCTCTCTCCAAACAGATTCGAGTATTTTTTTCCGGGAAAGAAGTGGACGTGTCATAATATGCAAATGAAATGATGTCATAACTCTCTCGACGAATCAGAGCCACCCATATTAGTGGCACCATAACTCTCGACAAAGCAGGGTAGCCGCTTCACCAGTCATCAATGGTTGCTCTGTGGCATTAATTAACCATGCAAATGGCTAGGGATCTGGGTGTCGGGAGCTTTATAGAGGCATAACGTGTTCAACTAGGCATGGACGTGCTAGAACTACTGGATAGACTCAAGGCATATCAGCGCAGCTGCTTATACAGTCGCCAATATTTAATCTGTAGAGCTATTGACACAGATAATGAATCGTGAAATCATTAGGAGTGTAGCCACCATTGATGGTCACCAATGTTCGCTCTATGGAATTAATGAACTGTCCAAATGGTTAGTGGTCTGCGTGTTTGAAGCTCTATAGAGTCATAACGGGTTCAACCAGACCTGTAGTCTACTACTGCTGCTGCTGCTGTTGCTACTACTACTACCACTACTACTACTACTACTACTACTACTACTACTACTACTACTACTACTACTGCTGCTACTACTACTACTACTACTACTACTACTACTACTACTACTACCACCACTACTACTACATTTTTTTTGGTAACACGGTCAATGGATCGTGTGGAAATCCAAAACACCCTAAAATAAACTGACTGAGAGAACATTAAACATGGAACAAATCGAAGAGAACAAACGATTATATCAGTCATGTGTATAAATAAACAATAGATATATGACGGTCCACGATTAATACAAAAATTCAAAACAGCTTGAAGTTTCCCTTTTAAAAATTCCAAGCTACTAGCTCAATAACACACCAATAAGATTGCAAACGCTCAGGCGAGCATAAGCTGAGAAATACACAGCGATCTGGCGAATTTAAAACACACAGTCAACCGGGAACAAATTAATTAATAATCAATGTCCTGCAGGATAATTTATAAAAAGTAAACACCAAGATATTACGCTGCGCTCAGTGAAGCGATAATGTAACCTACATAATTGAAGTTGGTTGAAACTTAGCAAACAATTTATAAAATTTCGCTTTACTACGGGTGCCGAATTCTACAACTATCCCGGTACAAACATGATTATGTATAAGCACGCTATATATTCCCAATCTATAATAAGAAGCCACTTAGATTGAATGGTTACATTTATTTTAAAAGAATCGACTTTTGGTTCCAGATTCTAAAAATATTTCGGAGCAAACGTTATTATAAATATATTGCGATATTTATTTAACTGCCAAAACAATCCGGCTTAACCTATTCAAGTGACCACCTGTCTTGGCGACATGTTTTAACCCTTTCAGAGCCAATGCTCCCGACTCTCATCTTAATCTCATTAGCAGTGAGTTTTGGAGCATACGTGCATGCCAAAGCTGTTTCTGCATGAAGCAAATGCTGCCGCTTCTCACTGAAACAGCCCAAACACGCATGTACATACGCACGCATGCACGCACACACACACACGCGCGCACATACATACATACATACTCACCCACGCACACACTCCAAAGATCACCGATACTGCAGGTTCATTTTAACATTTAGAATTATTATATATATATATAATTAACTTTTAAATATAGAAAACATCGAGACAAAGTATTTTGAAACACAAACACATCTCTAAGTACACAAATGCATATATATTAGTCAATAAATCATTCCATTGGTCAATTACGGTGGATAAGAAATAATCAGATCTGACGGAAAAATGGAAATTAACTCACCAGATCACCATTTAACTTCAAAAGAGTGAAGTCTATTTTTAGTTAGTGCGTCATTAAATTTGCATTTAAGATAATATGAGAACAAGGCACGAAAAGTGTGGTTCAACTGTTGAAAACTACTGGAGATACGCCCTGTATATGATTTACTGACTATAGTACAACGATGCTTCCAAATGGCCCAGGTCCCAACACTCAAACAAAATAGCAAGATGTTCTTTGGGTTAGTATTCAGATTATACATGTCTAATTCATGAAATAGAATTTCATCTTGGATTATTTTGATATCAACAGTAACAATTTCCCTAAATATCTGGTGACTGGCAAACATTCTGTATACAAAAGGATAATTTTTTCTCCTGTTTTGGTACAGAATAGACAGTGGTCATTATTTGTTATGCCTACTTTCTTAAGGAGGGGACCCACCCAGAGTTTCTTATGAAGCAACCGCCACACAACATCCCTTGCTCTATTAGGTATGTGTGGTGAATGGATATTTCTCCACACCACATCCCAACTCATGGGAGAATGTTTGGACGATTCCCACGCGGCTACAGCATTTGGAATAGTAATATTCTGCTGCATTAAAATTGTGTACCACCCCTTATTCCTTAACGTATAAGAAAAACATGCATCAGTACTTTCCAGAATTAAATTTGGCCGTGCATCATTTACAGTCCCATTCGGTAGAAGAAACGATTCCATTGGAATCACTTCCTTTAGCCGCTTCAGAAGTCATTGCACATCAATGGGGCGTAAAGATGTTGCATGAGATATGTCGATTTAGATGTTTTTACATCTACAATATCACGCAAATTTTGAATACCATGTTTAGCAAAAGAAGTGTAAGATAAATCTCTGCCTTCACATAGAATATGAGTAATGCCCCACAGGTACTGACTGGAGGCATGCTCCCACCAGAGGGGCGAATCTTCTTTCCGAACAAACTTATCTAAAGTAGTTTTAATGTCCAAAAATATTGATGGAATCCGTTTGTAATTCAGTGGAGGTTTAGAAGCCCAGAAAAAGGATTTAGCTGAAAATGGCTCAATATACCTTTCTATAAGGCATCTATACACATTTTCCCACTGACTATCTGAATGAAGTAAATCATCTAATAATTTCAGCCTTAATGAGACGCATTTTCTTAGGTCTGGGATGGCAAGCCCGCCATAAATCTTATTATTAGCACAGACAAGCTTTGTGTCTTTTACCTTCACACAAATAATCAAATATCATTTTGGTAATTTCCTTTTCAACATGCTGAGGCATATTAACAACCGAAGCAACATACCAAAGTTGTGACAATATTAAATTATTGATCACCATGGCTGATCCAAAAATAGTCAATCGTCGATGCTTCCAGCGGATAATTGTCTTGCTCATTTTGGAAAGCAGGTTTGTCCAATTAATGGAATCACGGTTTGATCGACTGAAATGTATGCCTAAAATCCATATTATGTCAGTGGACCATTTGATGCATAATGGCTGATGATTTCTATCTTTACATGAACTCAAAAACAATCCCACTGATTTTTCTTTATTAATTTTGAGCCGTGACACATTTTGAAATTTCTCTAATATAAGGTGGAGGTGATTAAAACCACTATTTTGGCCAACACAAATGGTCGTATCATCAGAATATTGTGATAATTTAACTGGTGTCATATGCCCACGAATGCACAGTCCGTGATAATCTATATCTTCTCTTGTTGTCGCTCCTAAGGTTTCCATACGAATTACAAATAAAACTGCTGACAGTGAGCAACCTTGTCGAACTCCACGTTCTAGGACAACTGGCTGCCTTATACAATTGTTCACAAGGTATCTATTAGTAATGCCATTGTACACTATTCTAATCCATTTAATGAACTTTGGCCCGAAGCCTATGCGATTTAATGATATTAAAAGAAACTTCCACTCCATGTGGTCCAAAGCCTTTTCATTATCTAAAGCCACAATGGCACCTGGAATGTTATCCTTTTCAACCAACTGAATCAGATCTCTAATGAGAACAGTGTTGGTTAAAATTGATCTACCAGGTATTGAACTTGTCTGAACAGGATTAATAACATTACCCAGCACCTGACCTAGTTTCAATGAAAGAGTTCTAGAAATAATCTTGTAATCAACACCAAGGAGAGAAATCGGCCTATAATTCTGTAAGTCACTCGGGACACCTTTTTTTAATAGCAGTCGTACATGAGCTTGAGACAATGTAAAAGAAAGATTTCCTTGATGGAAAATTCCTTTAACAACCTCACAGAATTTAGGACCAATTTGATGCCAGAATGTAACATAAAACTCAACTGGCAGACCATCCCCCCCCCCTTGACGATTTTCCATTCTTCATTGTTTTGAGCGATTTAGTCAGGTCTTCTAAGGTTAAATATTCATCACAAATATCAGCCGATGGAGGAGGCAGTGTTTCCTTAATATTACCAAGTAAATCAGCTGCCAACTTTTCATCAAGTTCTTATATAAATTTTCATAAAATGTCTGAACAGTTTCTAGATCTTTATTTGAATTAATAATTTGACCATTTATTTCAAGGCACCTAATCATTTTTTCCACACCTCTAGACTTTTCCAGGCCACGAAAATATGTTGTAGGTTTTTCACCTTCAGAATAAAATTGGGCCCTTGATCTTACCTTTGCGCCTTCTCTTCTGTGCATTTCTATTTGTGATAATTTTAACCTGGTCTTCGCCAAAGCATCAGCCAAGTGAATATCGCCGTTTGAAACTTTCCGAAAGATTAAGGTTTGTTGACGAATCAACCATTTTTCCTCATTGCACATTTTTCTTGGCTTTTGAATGTAATATTGTCTAGATATATGAGCAAACCCTAATTTAACATCTTCCCACCAAGAAATCAAGCTGTCAAATTCTGATATGATATATATCTTAAAACGCCAGAAACTTTCAATACAGCGATGATATTCAAAATCGTTCAGCAAGGACATGTTAAGTTTCCAAAACCTTGGGCCACGTGTAACCCATTCTGCATTATCTAGCACAGTAGAAACTAGACAATGGTCAGAAACATTACCGAATATATACCAGTATCCGAAATTAACCCTTTTAGCACTCTTTGTACGTAAATATGGTCTAAGCGAGAGGCTGTCTGGCCATTTGCTGTTACCCTTGTATATGCATAACTGGCAGGGTTTAACATTCTATAATTATCCAATAGGTGCTCACTATCACATATTTCCTGCAAACGCCGGTAAGACGTATCAGAGTATATTGATATGAACCGCCTGTCCTTCTCTGGATATTAAACGCAATTAAAATCTCCACCAATAATACAATTTACTGACCTATCATGAATTACGGGCCAATAGCTGAATAAAATGCACCTCGTTGAGAATGGGATGCAAGGGCATACATAGACATCAAATTTAGTGTCAAACCAGATATTTCAACAGTTACCACGATCCATCTGCCATTACTATCAGCTTCTGATAAAATGATATTTAATAAGCTGGAGCACCTGGGTAAAAATAGGACCGCCACTCCCGTATTCAAATCAAGGGCATTGGAATAAAATATTTTACCTTTAGAAAGTTGCTCAAAACCTTCTACTACTTCGACATTATGGAACTTAGTTTCCTGTAGCATTACGATATCAGCTTTTAGATCAGATAATTTATCTAGCAGCATCCGTTGTTTCAATTCATCATTCAAACCACAGCAATTAAGTGTGCAAATTATCATTATGATTAAAAATTTATAAATAATACCCATAATGTCCAGTTTGATTTTGTCTTCTTACTATTTTTATCCCACTTAGCCCATTTACCAATCTTCATAATAAACTCTGAATTTGTTAGATCAGTAATGGCCAGATGCTGATAACGTGAAATGTCTGAATCACTACGCAAGCGCCTGTAGCGAATGCCTAAGCGTGTTATGTATGGTACTAGAATCTCGCCCTTCTCTGAGCGATACAACATCATTTCATCAGGATGCTGAGATTCTTGTGTTTGAATCGAATTGTCAGACTCTGCAATAGATATAGAATTGTTTATGTCTTCATCCTCCCGTTCCTCCGACCCAGAGTTAAGATCTTCTATTACTCTCTTAACCTCAGCAACACCATTATTCCGCACAACCCTCTGCTCAGATTTTCTTAATTTCAAATCAGACTCAGTTAGCGGTGACAATTCAAAAGGTGTATCAACGTCCATTGACTGACATGCAAACTTTGTTTGTTCCAATGCCAAACATTGTGTATTATCGTCATTGCTGGCATCATTCTATGGAGTTCTGTCAGTAAAGTCTGCTGGAGGGGTAAGAGTTATACCTGTCTCCAAGACCTCAATCTCATTAATATGAGTTGCCAAAGCTGGATCACCAGCTTTACTAACAATAGGGTCGCCATTATTACTAACCATGGTGCTCCTAGACTTACTAACTAATGTCTCTTCAGCCATACCAACAGGTGGGTCCCCAGCCTTACTAACAACGTGCGCATAAGAGTGCGTTACATTACTAGTATTAGGTTCTGTACTAGATGTATGTGAGGCAGGCACTCGGACCATATCACCAAAGCTCACACTGCCCACATTACGTGCACTATTAATATTAGATCGCTTGTCACATCGAGACTTAAAATGATCGCAAGACCCACACAAAAGACACTTATTTTGTAAGGACATGTACTAGCTAGGTGTTCAGTGCTAGTACAAATGCGGCACTCTTTGGCCTGTCCTCTATACCAAACAGGGAGAAAGAAGATCCCATCAATTGACAATCGTCCGGGAATTGGTTTGACAATCTTTTCCACCCACACGCGTCTTACTCCATTCCCAAGTGTCCTATCAAAGACGTATGTCTCCCTTTCAATTTTAGGCACTTGCCCATAATTCCCCATCTCAGCTGTAATTCGCTCATTCGGAATTTCTAGAGGTGCCTTAACTTTCACAATAAGTTTATCTGAATCAACTTCTTCAATTTTGCAAACTTGTCCATTAACAATTAGACCCTTTTCTAAAAACTTCTCTTTCACTTCCTCCGAGCTTACAGTCAAATGCCAGACATTTTTACCAACATTAATTAACCCCTTTAAGACATTTGGTCCAGCGCCTAATGCTTAGAGGTTGTTTATAGAGAGTTGCCATACTACGCGCAAGAGGTCACGTTGACCCAGATTACGTCGAGCAATACGCGTGTCTACTACTGCGAATATAAATGCAGGTACTACGACGCTAGCTAGCCTATAGGTAAGCGAGAGAGGTCTGAATCGAAGGCCAAGTGAAAATGCGCCTATCAATAACACAAACAGTGGGATAAGACACCCACCTAAACTGACATAAAAAGACACCACACGAGCCGTATGCCAAAATACCAATGGCGTGCAGCTCACTGTTTGCCAGTCCTATTTTCGAAATTGAAAACTAGTCACGAAATACAACAAACCACAACACAATACACCAAAACAAAAAGCACCAAACTCAACCAAAAGCGCTTATGTAGTGAACAAAACCAAAATAAAGTGAAAACGAGCAGTAGTGACGAAAATATTCGTCAGAATTAGCAGAGCCAATTTCAGCACAGCTTTCAATGACGACGACGACTGCTGCTGTTGCTGCTGTTGCTACTGCTGCTGCTGCTGCTGCTGCTGCTGCTGATGCTGCTGCTGCTGCTGCTGCTGTTGCTGTTGCTGCTTTTACTACTACCACCACCACCACCACCACCACCACCACCACCACCACCACCACCACCACCACCACCACCACCACAACTACTACCACTACTACTACTACTACTACTACTACTACTACTACTACTACTACTCTACTACTACTACTGCTGCTAGTACTGATACTACCGCTCCTGTAGAGGCAATGGGCGTATACTCTAAAGGTTTAACATGGTTGTCGCGTTTCCTGGTCTAGACCAAGGCCATATAGCACCCACAATCCATGAATAGCCATTCCTCGGTCTCTCCCCTGGGTCTCTCTCCTGGGCCTCTCTATCAAGAAGACACAGGTTCCAACATAAGCTGTGAGATCGTGCAGAAATACCTCAAACATGCTATCACTAACGCCTACACTACAACCCGAATTATAACTAGAATGCAGTCGAGATGCTGATTCACACCTTTGTGCTCTGTTTAAACAATGCACTGAGTGACCCCATGACCCAGATAGTCGATTCGTTGACCTTAAGCTCAAGGCAATCATAAGCTGTCGCAATATGAAGGCATGTGTCAAATCTAATGATTCTACATTATTGCATCCCAAAGTTATAGCCAAAAATGTGTATTCCCGTATGCAGTTTGTGACCTCCTGACATAGATATTTGATGCTTCGTCCTGAACCTCATAGAATTTCTAGCCACCTATAATATAAAAGGGTGGGCCAAATTTGGTGATCTCCTTGCGGTCCAGATTTATTGCTAAAAATGTGTATTTCGAGATGCACATAGTGAGCCCGTGACCTAGATATTTGAACTTTTGTCCCAAAACAAAATTATCATTTTAGCCAAGCGCGAGATGAATGTATGTTGCTGATTTGGTGATTCTACCTTGTTGCGTTGTAGAGTTATTAACGAAAAATGTTTATTCCGGTATGCGCTGTGACCCTGTGACATCGATTTATTTTTTCGCAGCTCGCCCACCCGCTCACCAGCCCGCCCGCCCGCCTGACCTCCCGGCCGCCTGCCCATGTGTATTCCTGTATTCATACACGTGTGTGAGTGTGTGCGTGTGTGTGTATGTGTATGTGTGTGTACGTACATGTGTGTGTGAGAGTGTGTGCGTGTGCATGTGTGTGCAGTTTCTCAATAATGTAGGATCAACCCAGCCTTCACCTGTTGAAGCGACCTACTGTTTAGGACACTTTACCACAGCTAATCTCAAGAGGGAACCACTCTAAGTAAATCTAAACTTGGTCTCGATAGGACAAATTTAGGCAAAGAAATTTTTGTGCCAATGCAGTTTTTTTCAGTGGACAGACAGACCGACCGACCGACAGACCGAATTATACAATTCGTACAACTTGTTGGATTATTAAGCGTTTGTGACAGACTATATCGTGTCATTTATGACATAATTGAGTATGATGTCAGCCTACATGTGAAGTAGTTGATTATGACGTCATACCATTGGTTGAGATACTGGATTCCTCAATTACTCAAGTTGACCTAAACATGAATATTAATATTTTTACTAAAACTAGAAAAGGCTCGTACGAACTAAAATCCGGAACATTCCACATGTATATAAAGATTTTAAAATTTAAAGGCATACATCCTTCTAAACACCATCATAAGGTGAATCGAAAATCGGTTCCACTGTGAGGTAAATGGTTGCCACTAGAATACACCCTAACCAACAACTCCCCCAAACGCCCCCCCCCCACCACCCCACCCACCCTCAACCCCCATCAGGTTTGGGCGGGTACCGTGCACTTATAAACCCACCAGGATGATGAATAAATAATTGGGCTCCGTAATGATGTCGATATTTACCCCGAGAATGTCCCTCTCAAGTGTTATCAATTTACGCTCCTTATTAACAGAGCTTTAGCGTGGGCGCCATACTAAACCCAACAGTGCCATAAATCGAAAATCGTGCTCTATATTGTGGTCGGTACAAATCCCTAGAGGAGGTGTGTGAAGTTTCAGCGAGATTGGATGAAAACTGAAAAAGGAATAGTAACAAGAAACAATGTCCACAGTAACAACAACAACAACAACAACAACAACAACAACAACAACAACAACAACAACATGACCAAGCTTTAGAGATCCGTTCCATTACGGTAAAATCATTAGAGTTGTTCGTTTCAACATGGTCTCGTTTGTGAGTAGTTTGTATCGCTGTGCTTAACGGATAACTAACCTCATCTCATGATATCTATACAGGTGATCTAATAGGCAACTCATAAACTATGCTTGGTATTTTAAGCTTTTTATCATCCCGTCAATGAAAGATATTCAGACTTTAGCAGCTAAATGTTGGTACATTTCCACAGCTTGTGATGGCTGTCATGATTTGCTTTTCAACCAATCAGAGAAAACCTACTCTGTCTACATCGGTATATGCGCTTAGGCATAGAGGTGACATATATAGCTTGACAACGTGGTATAAAAGCTACAATAAAGGTACGCTGTTGAATATTTTGAAACTAAGTTGACTGGAAGTTGTTGTTGCAACAACTTCCAGTCGAATTAGTTTCAAGATAGCGAACACGATGATTATTACATAATAAAGAATGTAATGCATTGGCACTCACATGAGATCACACACTATCGCTAGAGCAGACAAAACGGTGTAGATCACTGTTCAACGTTTATGCGATATTACAAAGCAGATAATTGTGATACAGATAAGGGAGTGTGATAGGATATGAATGATATGGAATCTATATATCATAATCTATCAGTACAATATAACATTCGAGATGAGATTAGCATCCCTTTAACAAGCAAATATTATGTGGTACTTTATCATCACCATCACTATAGTACCACAGCAAGCCTTTTGACGTCATAGCTCAGACGTGTGAATCTAAAGATGCCATTTGTAGGAGTTTTATTAGAGAAGCCCATTGATAATACGTACTTCATTGATTTTAATCACAATATCATCTTAGGAATAATAGCATAAAAGCTTTTACATGATGACGTCACAATGTCCGAACATGTAACTTAAGATAAAACGATATAAATGTGTGAAAAGTACCCTGATAACGCAGCTTATAGGGCCGATGCGGGGCCGATGCGGGGTATCAGTTCTGCATCGGCCCAGTAAGCTGCATTAGCTGGGTAACTTTTTCAAACTCTCAAGCTATAATTTACAACACCAACTTTCAATGAAATGTTAGAATCGTTAAGCTCCTTTTGACAATATTCAGTTCGAGGGATGGTTTAACCGGGCGTCTTCCATGTGGCACTATTCTGCTCGAGGGAGTGTCTAACCGGCCATCCTGTCTGTGCGAGTGAATGTATAAGAAGGTGCTACACCTATGTGAACGTTTTGAGGGAATGTCGAGCAGGGCGTTTTTCCTGAAGGAGGGTTTTCTACCCCCTGTTGCCACTAATGCCACCAAGACTGAAAGAACAAAACCTGATAATAAATGAAGGAAGGAAGGAAAGAAAGAACTATCTAAAGAATGTTGAAGAAACATGGACGCGATGTAGATATAACTGGTACTGAAGAGGACATCAAGGAATGAGCTCCTTCAAACAATATGCACATCCCATAACATCAAAGAAAATATCAATCAAAACAAGAATACCTCTACTAAGTGCCTATGTTACCACCATTTTGACAGGCAGAAAGACGGACAAATGATCCGTGGGGATAACAATTAATTAAGGATCTGTAACTAGTCTCCTTCCTGAGCTGCCTTAATGCAGCCGCTGAAATCGTAATGGGATAAAATCTTTCTTTAAAAATCGGCTATGGCACCTAGTAGAGTAAGTGGATTGTATGCTCAAACGGCAGTGATACATCACCTGAAGGCGCCTAAACTATGAAGGAGTGCTAACTGCAGAGACTCTTTGCATAGATATAATAACTCTACCTACCAGATCAGTCACCAAACCAAAACCACTTCAGAGTTGCAGCTGACCCGGTAGATTAGCCAATCCATTTTTCTCTGCAGGTGTTGAGCATGAGCCGGTACAGAGACCTTTGAATTAAGGTCTGCTTAAGTAAGAAAACAGTCATTGTTTAGGCTTCAGAAACCGGAATTAAGGCTTACACTTCTTGACTCCTTTTCTGAACGTGATCAGTCCTTCTAATAACTATTTGAAGCCGTAAACGTGTCAACATTTTGAATTGCTGCGTTTATGTTGCATTATATTTATAACAAGAGCTCCGCAAACGGCGCATAATACCCCGCCAAACCAATGAATGAGAGCTTTCAGAAAATATTTATTTTTTCCTCAGACCCAGACCAGTCATCCTTATGAAGTGTCAAAGCAATCCGGTAAACGGTCAAGGAGGTATCGTCAGGAAACCAATTTTCAAGATGGCCGCTACTGACTGGCGGCCATATTGTATTTCGGATTATGATAAATTTTGATACGTTTCTTCACCAGACATATTTCAACGACCCTATGAAGTGATCGGATAAATGGTAACGGTGATATTATCCAGAAACCAACTTTCAAGATGGCAGCCCGTGGTTGGTGGCCATCTTGGCGTTCGTATCATCATCAATTTCGATAGGTTTTTTTCTCCAGACCTAGTCCGAACCACCCTATGAAGTTTCAAAGCTATCCGATAGACGGTAACGGAGTTATCATCTGGAAACCAATTTTCAAGATGGCCAACTGTGACTGGCGGCCATCTTGGATTTCGGATCATTGTCAATTTCGATAGGTTTCTTCTCAACGCCTAGTCCAACCACCCTATAAAGTATCAATGCGATCCGACAAACGGTAACGGAGTTATCATTCGGAAACCAATTTTCAGGAAGATGGCCGCCGGTGGCTGGCAGCCATCTTGGATTTTGGATCATTGTCAATTTCGATAGGTTTCTTCCCCAGAGGTAGTCGAATCACCCTATGAAGTTTCATAGCGATCCGATAAACGATAACAAAGTTATCATCTGGAAACCAATTTTCAAGATGGCCAACTGTGACTTGCGGCCATCTTGGATTTCGAATCATCGTCCAACCACCCTATGAAGTTTCAATGTGATCCGACAAACGCTAACGGAATTATCATCCGGAAACCACTCTGCCACCTGCACGCCCGCACGCCCGCCCGGACGGCGCCATTATATAATACCCCGCCCAGTTTTTTGGCGGGCTATAATAACTAAACCTTTCGGTCATCACCTAGACAATCTAGCAGAAACAATCCAGTTCACACAAACTCTTGTTTCCCAGAAGTCATACCTTCCTTTTAGAACTGTTCTCAATCCCACAAACCATATATTTTCTAGTTCACTGAGTACAAGTTCTCTGCCATCTATGAGTCTATGAGTCTATGAGACAACGGTTTCCAAACACCCATCTTTCTCTCTGGTCGTCTTTTTTAAGCATAATAGCCCAGAGATCTAGGAAAGCTGGTAGCACACACCTACCGCACCAATGTAAACCACTACGTGTGGCGAACTCATGTTCTATCATGGATTAAGAATGCTCTTAGCAGGGACTCGCTCACAATATGAAAATTCCTTTAGTATTCAATGTCACTGTCTGGTCTATCACCATGGCACGGTTTGTCTCAGTCCATAGCCCAGTTAACTGGGACAGGTATGGTGATCTAACACACACACACGCACGCACGCAAGCACGCACGCACGCACGCACACACCCCACCTCCACCCCTCTCACACACCCACACACCCACACGCGGAAGAAGCAGGAGCAGAAGAAGAAGAAGAAGAAGAAGAAGAAGAAAAAGAAGAAGAAGAAGAAGAAGAAGAAAAAGAAGAAGAAGAAGAACGACAATAATAACAACAACGGTAATCAATTATCTATGATTATTACTATCATTATTAACATCATCATCATCGCCATTGACATCAATGATAGCAATAATTTGGTAGGTAATTTAAGGATGACAGAAGGAAATCTTCGGGAGGAGCAAGAAAGCATGGTTTGAAGAATTAGATGTGAGTAGATGAAGGTAGATGGAGCTCGGTGTGCTGTAGTCACCCATGTTAATGTGAGTAGATGAAGGTAGATGGAGCTCGGTGTGCTGTAGTCACCCATGTTAATGTGAGTAGATGAAGGTAGATGGAGCTCGGTGTGCTGTAGTCAACCATGTTGGTCCACACTGCGTGGCCATCCAGGTAACATCCACAGCTATTGGCTTGTTGTCGCGATCTATGAGCGGTTAGCAATTATTATATATCATTTAAACCGACATGTCCCAGCAGGCACATGCCGTTGTTTCAACATTGAATCCATGTTGAAATCACGTCATGACGTGATTTCAACGTGGATTCAACGTTGAAACAACGCCATGTGCCTGCTGGGGTGTCAGCAATTTATTGAGGGTACTATTTGTGAGAGAAGACACAACTGAAATTGATTAAGCGTTGAAGAGGACTGATGGTGTACAAAATAATGGTTCAAGAACGGGACACTATCGATGGTTTCCTACATAGAGAAAATACTTATATGAAGAACAGACTGGTATTGCCATCGAATCCAAAACCGGGACATTTTGGTTGATTAGTTTGGCTATAACCTTTCAAGTGTAGACATGCCATTGTAATACCGTTACGATAACCCAATCGTGAATGTGGGCCAAAACTACCAACCCGCGACAACACTAATCTAGCATGCAAAGCATTGTTGGACGGCTCTATTTACCTCGATGGAATGAGCGATATAAAGTCTGTGATGATTCAAATCTCATCGCAGTAAACAGGTAACAAAATCAATATCCATGTCCGCTTCACACCTGTTAATAACCATTTAATGACTAAATATGGCCCAGAAAATCACAATATTTGATAACTGAATAATGCTTTGCAGGCAAGAGAATACTATCTTTGAAAATTTACCACTAGAATGGCTGGCTCGATCATCGATGCTATCATTTCAGTGATTAATAATCCTCTCTTGGCCAGCAAATGGACTTCCTCAAGACCACTGTTGAGGCCGGTTTTGGCCGGCTTCCTCGTGAAAGGTTTAAAGGTGCGTATTCACACCAGAATGCTTGAAAATAAAATTATTAAAATTGTATTAAATTACGTGTCTATATGTAATGAAACGAAATAAATCTTAACATATGATGATTTCATTCCATATAAATTAATAAAAAAATTTCAGTTGCGAAATTCAAATAGACTCGTGCCTCTATTTCAATTTCGCAACTTAAAAAATTATATTAATTTATATGGAATGAAATCATCATATGTTAAGATTTATTTCGTTTCATTACATATAGGATAACAGTTTAAGCCTCTAAAAGTATATAATTCAAACAATTTTATTTTCAATAATTTTGCTGTGAATATGCACCTTTAAGTAGTTTTTATCTTTGACAGCAACCGCTTACAGCAGCGGCGTATAGCAATAATACTCCTAATAATGCATTTAGTTATAAATTCAACGAATGGGAATTCAACGAATGGGGAATTCAACGAATGAGGAATTCGTCGATGAAGTGGTTAACATCGTTACATGTCTCAACGTGAATGCCATAGAATAAGGCCATCGGAGTCTATTTCATCTTTGTCTTTCTAGCAGAACAGTTGCAGTTATTCCCAGAGCTAAATCGATTTACCATAATGAACCACCTTCATTGTATAAAGGCGCACGTGTTGTTGTTGTTGATTGTACATGTAGGCCCCTACAACAAACACGCGCGCGCACGCACGCACGCACGCACGCACGCACGCACGCACGCACGCACGCACGCACGCACGCACGCACGCACGCACGCACGCACGCACACACACACACACACACACGCAAGCGCACTTATTCACACATATATGTGCGCGCACACGCGACCACGCCGGTAATGAATAAATAAAATTATATGATATTTCACCGCGCATTGAGTGGCATGTAATATAGCCTTGAAACCAGGGAAACCCAGAATTATTGCTGGCTGTCCCAAGTTCAGGAGAACTCATTTTTCAAACAAATAGCGCAGCCCATTATATACTTTATTTGTATATTCGTATGGCGGTACCAACCCACGGTTTAAAAAAAATTCATTTTATACCTGCTGTTCAGGTGATAGAATACGTTATATGCAAACTATACATGTTTTTATTAAATGTATCACGCTGTTGATTCATTCTTAATAACTAAATTATCGTATAATTCTCCAGTCTATGAAAGATGCCATGATTTACTTTTCTTCTTCTTCTTTTCGTTCGCTGTAAGTGACTATCGACATGTTCATATGATTTACTTTTCAACGAATTATAAAAGACGCGTGCCACCTGCTTCTGTATATAGTAACACTCTTACACACACGTGTTTGATTGTGTGACGTAAAACTAGGCGTATAGTAATGCTGTTACATTTTTTTACCCTAATTTTACTGAAAGCTATTGCTGCACACTGTAAGTGACGTCAGTTTTATTGTTGAACCGTAAAGTCCAGCCCTAGAGGAGTCCAAAATAGAGGGCACAGATCCGAGGGGTGGTCAGCTGTGGTGGGTCAAAAGGTCAAACTGGTGAATGCGGGGATTTGTAATGACGCGTCATCGACCGCGCAATCTAGTCACTGGCTATATTACCTGTACGCGAGAAGATTATTGAAGCCTTAATGAACTGTCAATAGAGAGATCAATTTCCAGCTAGGCCCCGCCCATTTCTAGCTAAGGTCCGCCAACGCTTTACCAGTGTTGGGATTGATCAAGACCTAAATTCCCAGAATCCCAATATCAAGGTGACTATAGAGATAAGACATAGAGATAAGCTGTTGAATATTTAAACAAGAGGACCAAGGGGCCTGTATCACTCACCTGGACCATAGTCATTTCAACTAGAATGGTCATTAACAATAAGTAGAACTCTAATGGTTTGAGCAGACGTCTAACAAAAAACAGAGGTCATGTTTCTTTATGTATCAACCTCTCTTGAACAAACTTTAATGGCCTTTAATCATCAATATCATATCTCCCATATTTCGGCCCAATCCGTTCAGCAGGTCTGGAGGCGAAGTCGCTTTCATGAAAACCAGGCCATCCAAGATGGCCGTCCAACCATTTGACCAATCAAGTTCCCTTGAACAACCTTGGTTCAGCTCGTGCCCTAAATGATATTTTATGAGGTTTGTCATTTCTAAAAATCGACCAAATTCCATGATGGCCCCTGGCCAAATTGGCCGAACGGCTTCGTTTGAACACACTTAAATCTCCATGCCCTAAGGATGTTTCCTGCCAAATATAATTGAGAGCAGCTCAGAAGTTCTCGAGAAGACATTTTAAACTTGCCATTGCTTTAGTATGAGAGCCTATGGCGGAAAAAATCCAATATGGCCGCCAAACACACTATGTTTTGATTGTCGGCCATGTTTTTTTTACAGATTAACTTCCCTTGAACAAGATGGCTGCCGAACGATTCAGACAATCAAGTTCACAAGTGAACAAATTTGGTTTAGCGCTCGCCCTAGATGATATTTCAGGAGTTCTGAATCGATCCCTCAAGTGGTTTCGGAGAAGAAGATTTTTAAAGACATTTCTAAAAAAATCGGCCAAAATCCAAGATGATCGCCGGCCCAATTGGCCGATCGGCTTCGCTTGAAGAAACTTGAATGTTTATTCCATAAGGATGCTTCCTGCCAAATATAATTTAAATTGGCACAGTTGTTCTCGAGAAGAAGACATTTTAAATTTCCCATTGCTTTAGCATGGAAGCATTTGGCGGGGAAATGATCCAAGATAACTCACAAACACATATAAAACTACTTTCGGCCTCAAAATTAATCAAATAAAAAAATCCAAAATGGTTGCCAAACACTCTATATTTTGACTTGCGGACGGCGGCCATATTTTTCGACGGATCAACGTCCCTTGGACTAATTTTAATGTCCCTTATTCCGTAATGATATCTGCCAAATTTCGGCCCGATCCCTTCAGCGGTTCTGGAGAAGAAGTAGTTTTGGCTAAAACTACGTCAATCAAGACGGCCGCCGAGCCATTTGACCAATCAAGTTCCCTCGAACAACTTGGTTCATCTCGTTTGAACAGACTAGAATCCCTATTTCTTCAGGATGCTTCCTGCTAAAAATAATTAAAATCGGTACCGTGGTTCGTGAGAAGAAGTCGCTTAAACGAAGAGTTGACGGACGGACGGACGGACGGTTGCCACGGCATAATCTCAGTTGGCCTTTCAGGTTAAGTGAGCTCAAATACGTTGACAGGGTGCTGTTGCTGCGTATGGCAGCAAAAGCGCCCAGTCAAATTAGTTTCAAAGTATTCAACAGAATGTTTATTAAATAGTAAATCCATCAAAGACATACAATTCGTACACTTTACGAACTATTCCATCTTCATGACGAAGTATCTATATCAATTATGATTTCGACGTCAACCTACATATGACGTAATTGATTATGACGTCATGTACTGTTAATTAATCATGTTCTGAGGACGAGTACCCGCCAGCATGTTTATTAGCGTTCATCTGTTCCCATGGCGACCACCCCTCCGGATGTATTCGAAAAATGCAGATATCTTAGCAGGCCTCCGGATTTCCGGACATCCTGTCAAATATCCGGATTTTTTTTTCTCATCCACATATTCAAAAGATTTCTTTTTTTAATTCTGATGCATTGTGATGATAACAAACATATTTAGTTTTTATAAATAGATCTGTTGAAGTATATTTATGACTGCAATTTGTACAAGTTATTGTTTAATTTGATGGTGTGTAGTGGTGTGCGTTTCTGTATGCGCACATATGCAAACACGGGAAGAGAAAAATCGCGCGGTTGCGCGTTATGTCCGCTTTATGTCCGAAAATGGCAAAACTCGCGCTGTCCAGCTTCTCCAAATCTATTTTCTGCACCAAAAATCATGACAAGCTGGTCGCCCTGTGTTCGTGTTCAAAACGATCTGATTATATTTGTTATATATAACTTGTTTCTGTTTACTTCAGCCAGTTATATTGGCCATTGCTCATGTATACCACAATAAAGTTCTTGGTAAAGGGTCTTACTAAGTTGAAAGAACTTATAGAAAATCCCTTTGTACAGATCGTACAATAAAATATGTTTAATTAAAAAATAAATAAAAAATAAAGTCCTTAAATTTGATACATTTTTGTATTTCAGAAAAATCTCCATACGCAAAAAGCCGGAACGGAAGTTACATCTTGTGTCGCGTGTGTGGAGATAAAGCTTCCGGTTTCCATTATGGTGTGTTTGCATGTGAAGGGTGCAAGGTAAGGAGAACATGTCATTTGTCTGAGTATTGTCATAGGTAGATCTATCATACAGAAAGGCAATAGAGGGATCTGGTCTGCCAGTCAAGTATATGATGGCATATATGATGTCATAATCAAATATGCAACTTGTTAGATGCCATTATAATCAAAATAACGAAGGTTCAGCCAGAAACTGGTAGCGGTCCATCACTAAAGAGAACTGTATATCTTTGATGAATTTCCAATTTAATACACATTCTGTTGAATACTTTGAAATTAATTTAACTTTGAGCTGTTGCTGCCAAATGAGAGTTACAATATTCAACGGTTTACCTGTATAGTTACCTTGAGATTTAGGATCTGGGAATTCAGGCTCAACCTTTAAAATCGATTCAGAGTTTAACTACAAATGTGTATAGGTAGAAATAAACCCATATGTTCATGTTTTCACGTGCCATGTTGGTGCTGCTGTTGTTCTTGTTGTTGCTGTTGTCGTCGTCGTCGTCGTCGTCGTCGTCGTCGTCGTCGTCGTCGTCGTCGTCGTTTTTGGTGTCGTCGTCGTGTGTCGTCGTCTTCGTCGTTGTGTGTCGTCGTCGTCGACGCCGTTGTTGTTGTTGTTGTTGTTGTTGTCGTCGTCGTCGTCGTCGTCGTCGTTGTTGTTGTTGTTGTTGTTGTTGTTGTTGTTGTTGTCGTCGTCGTCGTCGTCGTTGTGTGTCGTCGTCGTTGTCATTGTCGTTGTCGTTGTTGTTGTTGTCGTTATTGGTGTCATCATCGTGATCGTCGTCGTCGTCGTCGTCGTCGTCGTCGTCGACGCCGTTGTTGTTGTTGTTGTTGTTGTTGTTGTCGTCGTCGTCGTCGCCGTCGTCGTTGTTGTTGTTGTTGTTGTTGTTGTCGTCGTCGTCGTCGTCGTTGTGTGTCGTCGTCGTTGTCATTGTCGTTGTTGTTGTTGTCGTTATTGGTGTCATCATCGTGATCGTCGTCGTCGTCGTCGTCGTCGTCGTCACTGTTGTTGTTGTTGTGCTGGAAATTCCCACCGAGAGCAAGCTCGTCATCAGCAAGGAGAATAACCACAAGTAATAAATCTCGATCCTCTAGAATATATCAATATATGCACGAAACCTCTATTTAAAAAAGATCTATCACAAAGAGAGTCTGTACTAGTATCAAATCATATGATCATCATGCAATCTTATCATCAACACTACCTTCATCATCGTCATGTTTTTCATAATTGATATACACTAACATCTCTATGTTGTTGTCGTCGTCGTCGTCGTCGTTGTGTGTCGTCGTCGTTGTCATTGTCGTTGTCGTTGTTGTTGTTGTCGTTATTGGTGTCATCATCGTGATCGTCGTCGTCGTCGTCGTCGTCGTCGTCGTCGACGCCGTTGTTGTTGTTGTTGTTGTTGTTGTTGTCGTCGTCGTCGTCGCCGTCGTCGTTGTTGTTGTTGTTGTTGTTGTTGTCGTCGTCGTCGTCGTCGTTGTGTGTCGTCGTCGTTGTCATTGTCGTTGTTGTTGTTGTCGTTATTGGTGTCATCATCGTGATCGTCGTCGTCGTCGTCGTCGTCGTCGTCACTGTTGTTGTTGTTGTGCTGGAAATTCCCACCGAGAGCAAGCTCGTCATCAGCAAGGAGAATAACCACAAGTAATAAATCTCGATCCTCTAGAATATATCAATATATGCACGAAACCTCTATTTAAAAAAGATCTATCACAAAGAGAGTCTGTACTAGTATCAAATCATATGATCATCATGCAATCTTATCATCAACACTACCTTCATCATCGTCATGTTTTTCATAATTGATATACACTAACATCTCTATGTTGTTGTCGTCGTCGTCGTCGTCGTTGTGTGTCGTCGTCGTTGTCATTGTCGTTGTCGTTGTTGTTGTTGTCGTTATTGGTGTCATCATCGTGATCGTCGTCGTCGTCGTCGTCGTCGTCGTCGACGCCGTTGTTGTTGTTGTTGTTGTTGTTGTTGTTGTTGTCGTCGTCGTCGCCGTCGTTGTTGTTGTTGTTGTTGTTGTTGTTGTCGTCGTCGTCGTCGTTGTGTGTCGTCGTCGTTGTCATTGTCGTTGTTGTTGTTGTTGTTGTTGTTGTTGTTGTTGTTGTCGTTATTGGTGTCATCATCGTGATCGTCGTCGTCGTCGTCGTCGTCGTCGTCGTCGTCGTCGTCGTCGTCGTCGTCGTCGTCGTCGTCACTGTTGTTGTTGTTGTGCTGGAAATTCCCACCGAGAGCAAGCTCGTCATCAGCAAGGAGAATAACCACAAGTAATAAATCTCGATCCTCTAGAATATATCAATATATGCACGAAACCTCTATTTAAAAAAGATCTATCACAAAGAGAGTCTGTACTAGTATCAAATCATATGATCATCATGCAATCTTATCATCAACACTACCTTCATCATCGTCATGTTTTTCATAATTGATATACACTAACATCTCTATGTGGTTGTGGTTGTCGTCGACGTTGTCATGGATGTGGTAGTCGTCGTCATCATTGTCATTGTCATCATCTTCATCATCATCATAGGCATCATAATAATCATCATCATCATCATCATCATCATAATAATAATTTATTATCATCACCACTACCATCATCATAGTCAAATTTTTCATAATTGACATACTCTATCATCCAGGCTCATGCTTATCCATTTCATCTTTTTTTTCTTCTTTTTCTTCTTTTTGGTCAATTCGTTTAATTTCACTATATACTTTTCTGTTATGCAGGGATTTTTCCGTCGCTCGGTGAAACAGAACATTGTCTACAAGCCATGTGACACTCCCAATGGTTGCCTGATCATGCGCATTAGCAGGAACAGATGCCAGTACTGCAGAATGCAAAAATGTCTCACTGTAGGAATGTCACATGATGGTGAGTGATTATCTGGCTGGCTGTTGACTGAGATTGTATGGTTGTATTTGATTGGCTAATAAACATGATTGCAAGAAACTCTCTGATTGGCTGTTATTTCTAATTGTAAGGAGATCTCGAATTGGATGTTAAAAAGAATCGTAACGAAATATCAGATTTTCTATTAACATAATTGTATCAGGATTATGTCAATGTATCTGATTGGCTAATGATCATAATATAAGGAGTTATTTGATTGGCCGTACTATAACATGATTGTAAGGAGATTTTGGATCGGACATATAATGTTGCACTATGAAGGAATTTGATTGGCTGCTTAGCATGATGGTGATGTAGCATTTATTTGGTTGTGCAGACTGATGCCAAGGATATATCTGTTTGGCTGTGTTAAATGGTTGTAAGGAGACAAGTGATTGACCATTTAACATGAACGTTATGCATAATGTGATTGACTGTTGATCAAGGTGTGTCTTTTTATGCAACAATTTCATGATTCCATCATGAATGCATGCCGTGTTGCATTTGTTATTGGCATGTACTAGATGTAAGTGTGATTGGCAAAATGGTTATATAAGAGCTGTTCATGAAACATGGCAGTACGTCTGCATTCAAAGAACCGATCAAACATTCTGGAAGGAGATTTGTGGGTGGGGGTCGAGAAAGGATTGGACATACCTCGGATCCCTCAAGCATTGGACAATGTTTATCTAGACCTCCAGGAACAATGATAACAAACAAATCGGTATCATTTTGGTGTCAACAACCCTCATTATCATGTAGAATTTCATGGTTTTCATTAACTTTGTCAAACAAGTATCAACGAAACAGAATCCTTAGGTCCATCACATTGTTCTTTGAGTTCAGTACATGCTAACCAGTACTATGTTTTGGTCACTTATTAGTTATCTCAAAAGGTTTAGAGCAGTGATTGTCCGGTCTCAGATCATTGATAGTTGGAGGGCACCCAATAATCAATCTCCTTTATAATAGGTAGATCTGATCTGTCACTCAAGTGTCTGACATCGTATTCAAATATGTTACATGGTACTTGACCTCAAAATAAAAATAATGTAGCTCCATTGCAAAAGTCAAAAAGTACATCAGAAAGCTGTATATACATATATTTGAAGAATTTACAATTTAATAAACATTTTGTTGAATATTTTACAACTAATTTGACAGCCAGCTATTGCTTTCTGCAATATTGTTTTTGAATGGAATTTTTTTACACATTTTTCAATAGCTCTGTTTCTACTGGAGCAATCCTCACCAAACCTGGCAGGGTACAGGTTGTATACTTCCGGTATAATTCAGACTTTCAAATATTATGCATGCTCTATCGAATCTTTCGTAAAAACTACAACGTCGTTAACAGAAACGTGTATAAATTTGTCTATATGTTGGCTAAATAGTATTCCTCACATGCTACAACACACAACCGAGATACAAAAACCGAAGAGCATACAAGTCCATTCAAATAAATCTTCAGA
The DNA here is from genome assembly GCA_034401795.1 of Chaetoderma sp. LZ-2023a. Taxonomy (NCBI): domain Eukaryota; kingdom Metazoa; phylum Mollusca; class Caudofoveata; order Chaetodermatida; family Chaetodermatidae; genus Chaetoderma; species Chaetoderma sp. LZ-2023a. Next base: position 37,167,815 of record CM067359.1, read on the forward strand.
GCAGATGGATGCTGTCTTCTCAAATGTCTTTGCTACCCATAGGTATTTGCCAATACGAAGACTTTGTAGAAAACAGAGATGCACCATATATCGAATAAAATATATTCAAAATATTGGCTATATATGAATCTTCATGACAACCTTCGTTGAAACATCGATAATCTATGCAGAACCTCGTGGTTCTTCGAAACTAGAGTGATAGGCCATTCCACTTGGTGAGGATGAAGGTCTAATGACTTCCGCCTCTAGAATTTCTCGAGTTCTTACAAGGTTCACTTGGGTTAATGGCATCCAGTTAGCGTTTTGTCAAATGCATGGTTTGTTATCCATGGGTACATTACACTTGACCCATCTGGTCAATTTACATAGTGGCTGTAGATGAGCTATAGCAAACTTGTTGGCACATTCTTCAAGGGCTTCATCACCAGTTATGTACCCTGTCATCTCTTTAACACTCTCTTTATCACATAGATAATCATTTTAGTGCCTAAAGGGGATATATAACTTATTCTTTCTTCCACACCTTATCATCTCTTTCTTGCCACAATCAATCACTGATTCACCCATATGTCACACATCCACACCAATTATTATTTCAAACATTTTCTCTAGCATTCGATCTTGCATGTCTATTTTCTTTTTGATATATCCTAATTCACTCCCATCCGATGGATAAACCACATTTATTTCGATTAACTCTTCGCATCTGCTGTTGGGAAAATATGCGATCATTCTCTTGTGGAATTATCCTTCCTTCTCTATGTGCTTCACCATGTCCTCCAAGTTACCATGTTCTTACCTAATGAGCCATTGTGTGATTGCTCAATTGTTAGATGCTATGATGTATACCTTTCATGATGATTCACTTGCTGTCCAGATTCTCTGGTCTGTTGTATGCTAAGCTGGCGAACTGCTTGAATCTCCTGTTAAATGTATTAATGTCCCCAGCAGATTTCTGATAGATCCTATCTAACTCGTCTTTCAGTGTGTCACTCTCATCAGAAAATCCCTAACTATGTACTCCCTAAGCTGCTCCCACATGGCAGTGTTATTGTCTGTGCCATTTAGAAATAGTGCTACTTCCTTACAAAGTTGTCTGCCTGATGTCCAGCACAATAGCTGTTCCTCACATCCCACTCTATGGTTCATCATTCTTAGAGCATTCTCGCAAATATCTAAATATTCTCACACTTCCTTTGGTAGAAGACCTAATATGTCTTATGTGATTGGGTAGTTCTTCAGATTTATGTGTGCTAATTCTTGGCTGTGCAGTACCTGGTTATTTTCTTGTGTACTGTCCATTAAGTCTGAAATTACATCTCTTCTTACTACTGAACTGCATCTATTTCTCACAGTTTGATCCAATTATTTGGTTAATTTTCATAATTTTTCCTGTTTTAGTGCCGTCTAGGGCTCTTTTAGCTAAAATGTGATCAGGGCCAAGATCAAAAAGGAAAATCCTGGGAAAACCCTAGTCTGGGTATATTGTGTATATGCCCCTAAGATATGGTCACAGCGCGATTTTGGAAGAGGTAAGCAAATCAGAATGACCTTAACCAAATTGGGAAAGTTTTAACATATCAAGGTATTGTTGTGGCACTGTAAGCTAGTAAAATGCCATCTGAATAAAATCTTATCAAAGCAGAAATGAAATCATGCATATAGGCGACATTAACTTAAGAATGTTATGGTCATTCTTCCTAACTCACGTTCAGCATTACGCATGCATACTAATTGCCAGAAGTTGATGAATATGTATTCAGTAGTCAAGTGTAAAATATCTTAATTACAAAACACTGCAAGACCACCTAACGGTATATGTAGTAATTTTTGTGTTTCTGATTCTAAATAAGGCTTACCTCCTTACCAAGACTTGGCTAGGATTCTTCTGTATGAGCAGGACCGTGAGTGTATGGTAGTAATAATATGTAAGCCCGACTTTACTCACGCATCTGTTATCGACTTTTTAATGATATCGCTATAACTGTCTATCCCTTTGTCGTAAGTTTAATTGGGTCTAAATGCAAGAACAAATCAGATTAGTTAGAATAATTTCGCAGTAATCAAGCGTGTGAGCTGTTGAATAGTCGGCCGTCAACAGCTTCTAGTCAAATGGATGAATCCAATCTGTCACTCAAGTGTATGATGTCACAATCAATTATGGCACATGTAAGATGACGTCGCAATCAAAATAGGTAATAAATGATGTATCTTAGACCGTGATGAACTCTTATGTAATAGTCCATCAAGTGTACAGATTTTATGTTTTTTACAGTTTAATAAGCATTATTTTGATTATTTTGGGACTAATTTGACTGGGTTTTGTTGCTGTCAAAACCAGCAACAGTGCCCAGTTAAATTAGTTTCGAAATATTCAATAGCTTGCCTATATAGTTACCATGATAGTGTGATTCACAGTCCAATAGGGGCAAGGCATGGATGGAGCTTAACTGGAAATGGGTGAAGCATAGTTAACAGGGGATTCATCCATTAGTTTCGAAACGTTTGTTATTGTGTCTGGTCATTCTGATTGAAATGGCAAGATGATCAGCTACTACAGAAATGTTTTGGAGCAAAAGGCTGTGGCTTGCGTGTCACATGTGCAATTCCCTTAACCCTTTAAGCCTGAAATTTATTCAAGAAATGTTCAATTTTCTCATAGAAAATCTACATTTGCAGAGCAAGAGAAGATTTATTGCCGGAATGACTGGCTTGGTAATCGAGGCAGCCATTTCGGTGATACATTTTCGAAAATGGTCTTCTCTTGGTCTGAAAATGGCTATTTCTAAAAACGACTGTGACAGGCACTGATGATGATTGACACATTTCAGAGAAAAAAATCATTATTTAAAACTTTTATGCTTTGTGTTTTCCATTAGCTGTACGCCTGGGTAGATGTCCCAAACGAGCCCAGCCTCATGAATCCAACTTTGTCCACCTACCTCAGAATGAGCGAGGAGCTGTTGATATGGATCGTCAGATCCGTCTGGAACAGCTGGTTATGCATATACATGATGCCTACAAAGGTGCCAGGGATGTCTACGAGAAGATGTTTTGCCTGGGACGCAATGAAATCGTAAGTCAAAAATGATAAAAATAACATAATGACGAAAATGATACATAACGACACCGATGATGAGGACGACGATAATGAGGACTAACGTCGCCGCCACCGCTGGTGCTGCAGCAGCTACTACTACTACTACTACTACTACTACTACTACTACTACTTCTACTACTACTACTACTACTACTACTACCACCACTACTACTACTGGTCTATTGTAGCCAATGGTTGGGGACCATTTTAAGGTCTGCACTAGGCCACATGGCCATCCTTAACATTGTCATGCTATTATCACAGGGTATTGACCTTCGCAGCGTGGATGAGATGACTAAACTCTACTTCCTTCTCATGCCGACTAACATCCGTCGAATGACGATCTTTGCAAAAAATATCCCACAATTTAGTGCACTAGAAGCAGATGACCAGCGCGTGCTAATAAAGAATGCTCTACTTGAAATCGGTCCTGTTCTGGAAACGGCATATCTTGAATTTCACAGTAACGGAGAAATCGAGCACAAGCTATTGAACATGAAACTGTCTGTCGATGAGTTGGACAAATTGGGCTCTGTGGGAACCATGATTAAAGAGTATATTGTAGTGTTGATGCGGATCAAAGACTTGCAGTTGACGGATGTAGAGCTAGCGTTATTCGCAGCATTGCTTCTACTTTGTCCTGGTAAGCAAATATGTATCGATTTTGTAAATATTTGTTGCTGGAATATCTTGTTGTTGTTGTCGTCGTCGTCGATGGCGGCGTCGTCGTTGTTGTTGTTGTTCTTGTTGTTGTTGTTATTGTTGTTGTTGTTGTTTTGTGCGCACGTGTGTGCATGCATGCGTGCGTGCGTGTGTGCGTACGTGCGTGTGTGTGCGTGCATGTGTGTGTTCGTGTGGCCATGTGTGCATGCACGCATACGTGCGTGCGTGCGTGCGTACATATGTGCTAATATATCTGCTGTTGCTGTTGTTCCTGTTTTCGCCATCATCATAATCATTGTCAATGACATCTTCAGAATAGTCATCATCATAGGTTACCAAACAAATGCAAAACTCTCTCACAAATAGTGTAAGCTGGAAATTCGGCATATATGCGGCTTTTCCTCTTATGGTCGTTATCGCCAGAAGGGGCTCTCTCTTCAAAATAAACATGATGTCGGTGTGGTTACAGATTATGAGTTATAAATAGCAGCCATAATAAAATTATATTAAGAATCGGAAATAAAAGTATAACCAGACCTAAGAAAAACGAGAAGATTCCCAAGAACAAGTGCCAATAAGCAGGATGAGATGAAAGAACCAGATTAGATATCCAAGAAAAATAGAATATTACTCAAGTAGCAGATTCGATCAGAGTCGGGACAATCAGATATCCAGAGAGAAAACTTCAGGAACAAGATATTAAATAGTAGGAATTCGGGAAGCAGAAGATGAACCAAAATATAGGTAGTAACCAACCCAAAATAAAATCATTCAATAAAAGAATTTTGAACCAGAATAAAATACATGGGATTCTCTAAAATGGAGGAGAAGCTAGATCAATCAAGTTAGAACATTTTAGAAGAGTTTTTACATTCTTCCTTCACCCATCATTATCACATGATCGAAGTTTACCGTATGCCATCAAGCGGCAGTTTCTTGACGTTATTACAAGGAAATATAGACTAACCTCATGTTACACATAGTCATAAAGGAAAGTCATGTTTCTGGTCAGGAGAACCGAAATGATGGAATAAAAATAATCAACTGGAGTAGAAAAGGCAATTAAGACTGCACCTGAATCTAAGAGTGGAGAGATTCTTTTGGGAACTATCATCAGTCAGAAGAGCTTATCAGAACATAACCATAACCAGGAGTCATGCGATTCTAAACATCCGATAACGATAATATTAATATTTTATTATTATTAACACTAATTTCAAATATCCGTAATCCCAGATAACATACATAATATTGGAAATTGGTTGGAACCATCAGCATTAGCTAGACAGCGTTATGCGAATATTGTTTTGTGGTTAGCACTATCGTCATTGGCTCTCAAACATTGGGGCACAGTTAGTAAAACACTTTAAAATTTACAGTTGGATAATAGTTATTGGGCTAACTCAGGAAGAGCACCTGATAACCAATATACATATAGACCTTTGCACATGTTATTCATAGCGTGTTGGGCCAACGTTTACACAACAAATGCAAACATACAGTTGGATTAAAGATGCTGGTTGCAAAGTAGGTCTGACATCTTGCAATGAGGATACATATAAAGCTTTACATGAGTTGGTCATATTGTGTTGAGCTAGGGTTGGCACAACAAGGACAAAATTACGGTTGGTTTTCAGATTTTGGGACAACGTAGATTAAACACCTTACAACAACACACCCATGTACCTTTGCTAATGGCCATATATTATTGAGCCAATGTTGGCAAAACAGTGACACAATTACAGTTGGGTAATAGTTGTTGGGCATACGTAAGCCAAATACATTCTTGCCAATATACATAATAAACATGTGCATAATATGAAAATAGGTGTTGCCTATAAGCAAACGCAGACACCATTTATTGCTTAATAAATAGGACGAATTTGTATAGGGTCGAAATGTGCTAAATACGTATGCCCATCTATAGTATTTTGGAGCAAATCTTTCGTCATGCATGGAGGGCATTCTGGTAAATCCAGACCACATTATTCACAACAATTCGTGATAACAATACCACACAAATTTTGGACATTGAAAATGCGCAGTAGGTTTCCCTAAAATAACTAGGGGAACATACGCATAATGAAGAAGCATATCCCATAATGCAACGGGGGGGGGTCCATGAAGAAACCCCAAAAGCTATATCATAAGCCGGAAGCGAAAAAAAGCTCGTGACCGGAAACGACGCTTTCTCAGTCGCATGGTATATGTATTTTAGCCTGGTTCCCTGTCTCTTTTTCTGTAAAATTTTCCTCATTACACATACGTACATGTTATCTATATACGCTCACTTCCTTCGTGATGGCTTCGCTACAAATATATACCATATCGTATCTAAAATCAGTAAATTAATGTAAGTTGGTAATTAGGTTGCAGTTTGCTATGATAAATGTTCACTTCTTAAAGGAGGTAATTCGACAACTTGATAATACATTAATTAATAGCAGAAATTAAATTTGAGCTATGAATAAACTTATAGAGTTTAATGTTCAGTAAGCAGACCTATATCTAAAAGCAGTTATATGGTCTAAATTTCATTTTCACTCAAAACACTTCATTGCTGTAACATAATTTCAATATGGCCTGTGAAAAATCATCTTAAGAAATTGATAATTAATTTACTTTGAATCAAGACAATCTGTCCTAAATTTCAATAGCTAGAATATGTCTGGCAGTCATTTGGTTTGACATGGTAGCTGAGATACAGGTATTACAGATTTTAGTAAAGGTTATCCTTAAGCAGACAACATAGTGGTAGGTGGCATGCCGCAGGCGTTAAGCGGCACACAGCACATACTAATTTGACTTGAGCATTTTACTGATAAGCGGCACATGCTGGAGTGGCAGACAGAAGAGGTGATGAGCAGTCATAACATGGATCACTTCTGAAGCCTGCCTCCTACATCCGCATGCAAGATTCTTAATTTGAGATGTTATTTGAAATGCTATGAGGTGAGGTGGCCCTGTGCAACATGTGGTGTCGAAGGGTTGATGAACAAGGCACAAAATGTTGATAAAAATGTTGGTGGTTGTTCACTTTAGGCCTACAAATACCTAAAAGGACGCAGGAGCACCAGAACATTGCAGTGTATTGCCCTGCCTAGGACTGACCTGCCTGGCCCAGGGCTTCTCTAAAACCGATGTGACTCTCTCCAGTGTGGTTTAAATTACCGTGTGGGTGCCGCTATAGGATTACCACATGGCAACTGCCTTTGACTGTTTTCTTCTTTACTTTACCAATGTTCTAAATATATTGCAGAATCTGATAATAAACATATATTTCCATTTATTATAAAAGCTTGTTCTATAATATTTCTCCTATATTTATTAAGTATCTTGGCCCAACATGTTGGATCGATACATTGGGCACATGGTGTTGGGTCACTGTTAGGCCAAAAGACAGAATTTTGTTGGGTCAACCTATACAGTCTACTATGGGTCGATATTGCAATGTACATTGGGTCACCATCGGGACAACCTAGGTTTGTTATCTAAGATGGCGCATAACAATGACAGTTTGTTACTAGTAATCAGGGTTATTGGGCTAACATTGGGGAATATTAGGCTGGATTAGCCCTGTATTGGCCCGCTACCAGAGTAGTAACCTGTGTTATCAAGGATATTTACTTTAAGGTTATTGAGCTTTGCTGTGGTATATTTCAAAAATATTTTTCTATTATCTTGCAAATAGATATTCCTCATGGGCACTACAGAGCTCAGTTGGTGGCAGCTTCGCCATGAAATGAGTAATACCATTGGTCAACTACACGTTTTATTGATGCTCATCATCAATTGACCGTTCCAGTTTTAGCTATGCCCCGCCCATCACTAGCTAATCTCCACCCACGCCTCGCTCGTGTTTAGATCGATCGATCCCTGAACTCTCTGACTATCAATTTCCAGAAAACTACGTAGATAAGCTGTTAAATATTTTGAAACTTATTTGACTGGGCGCTGTTGCTGCCTATAGTAGTCCAGTCAAATTAGTTTCAAAATATTCAACAGAATGTTTATTAAATGGTAAAGAATTTGTACAATGTGTTGGAGTATTAAGTGCTAAAGACGGACTATTTCAAATCATTCATGATGTCATGATTATTTACGTCATCCTACATGTCACGTAATTGATTATGACGTCATATAATGGATGGATAAACTTGGAAAGGTCCACTAAGATGTTGTTTACCCACAAATGCTAACCCTTTCCAATTCTATGAATGTCTTAAAAGAATCAAATCAAACTTAACTTTGGAATATATAGCCTCTTTTCCCATGTACTAGTTAGGCTATCACAGTCTCGCCATACCCTTTGAGCCACTATGATTCAATCATAATGACCAGGATATGGACTCAGTCTGGGCCCATAACGTCATCACGCATTATGACTATTTGGAGATGTCATAGAGATCATCGCGCATTCGCATATCACCATACCCGCCCACAACCATCATTTGGCATTTTCTCTACTTCTGGCATCTGAAGGAAGAGCAGACAGTGAGTTCACAGAATGATAGGATTAAAATTGATAATCGTTGAAGTAGTGGAGGTGTTACCTTTGTTTTCAAATATCTTCTTACAAAAGAATTCCAACGAGTTCATTTTGAAAATTCGTGTATGTGTCTCTGGCCTAATCTACTCACAGATTCTTGGAGTCGGTTCTTCGGGTGAGTTCGGGAAAGGTGGTCTTCTTTTCTCAATTATTAATCTCCTAATAAATAACGCTAATGATTCTTGCAAAGTTAATTTAATAATAATAAATAAACTTTATTGATTCACAAAAGATAGAACCATATTGCAGGCTTGTAAATTCTAACAATACTTTTGAACTTGGATAATTCTGACTAAACTAAAGTTTAACTATTTTCTTTCAAAACGATTCTATCTCACTAATGATGAATAATCAATTGCTGATGTTAAGCTCGTACTCAAGAGAGATGACTGCTCGAGAAGAGTGCAATTGGAAGATTAAAAATGTGGACATCATACATGTCCTTATATACAATAAATGTGGATTCGTGCATGACGTCGGTCTAATGCCGTTTTAGAGGGCTTCCCTGCTAATTTCCAAAATCTAACTACTCTGATTGGTTAACATTCTTCTTCCCACACACCAAAGACAGTCGGAATCAACTGCTCGGAACCAGTATGCAAGTGATGCCTCATGACAAACTACATAAACAACTCTGCTTTGACAAGCCTCGCCAAGCATCCATTCCCTGCATACTTTCATTCCTCTTACTCATTGATTTTTTTGTGACAAGAGCGTAAACCATCAAAGTATTAACCTAACAGGATTACTTCACTATTAGGAAATTATATTCGGATTCAATAACTAATGGTTATGAGATGTCATGACATATGCTTATGTGATCTCTGACCTGTCATGTACATTCTGTTTAATTACAAGAAGTGCGCATACATCATGGGATTTCTGCGTTGTGATGAATCACATAACTGGATCCGTATACTCTATTCCTGCTATCTGACTTGCTTCTTCGAATCATGTAAATATCCATCTTAATAAACCACCTTGTAAGACCGTGTTGAATTAAATACCCAGAAGACATCTTAAGATCTATCTTGATCTTAATCCAACAGCGTCTTACCGTTATGGTACCTATAACTTTTGTTAGAGTGACAGAACCAGCTTCTGGCCTTCCAGGGATTAAAGATTCAGTTTACTTCTCATAAACGATTATGACTATGACTATGACTTTGCACGGGTTGAATATTATCTAATTTATCCGGTCCATCCTGATCATGAAAATGGCAAAACTAGATTGATTATTGCAACCAATCTTAATCAAACTTAAATTAAATATGGCTAAACCAATTTGTCCATCACCAGGGATCATAATCATCAATTTAGAAACCCTCAAAACATTAACATAAATTATATCAATTATACTTCCAACAAGCAACGTGGATAACTAATAATAACAGTGGTGGTAATTGGATATCCCGCTATCATATAAATAAAACTACATAAAAGCTCTACACCACTCATCATGTCATAGCACCTACAAAGAATATACCTATTTTCTTACTGCCAATGATGATCTAAATAAATGGCCCTATTGTCGATGACGTGCTTACAAATACTTACTGTGTATAGCGACCTAAATAGTTGGTCCTATATCCAGTGACGTATCTATGATGATGATGTTATGAATATTCACGACTGGGGATGTGACGCAAAACGTACTTGATCTGCACAGTGTCAAAAGGTCATCTGCAAATATTTACCCAGGTACCAAAAGGCAGCCATGCTTTTTGGAGGTAGATAATCCACAAATCCCATATTTACAATTTGTCAATTAGTTTTATGTCAACAACAATTTATTAATGAACTTGAGAGACTGTAACCCTTTTCTCATAAGGAAAGAAAGATAACTGTGAAATGTGTTTTGTTTGCAGATCGTGAGGGTCTGGCACATCCATATCTCCTTGAGGGACTGGAAACCGAGATCGCTTTGGCACTTAAAGCACAGATACTCGTTAATCACGCTGATGACAGCCTCGTTTTCGCTCGTCTGTTATATAAGGTGAGTGATCTGCGCATCATCACCACCAAATACCTGGATGAGATCATGAACTCTAGACTGGAGATTGAAGAGCAACCGGAAGTCAGTGCAAAAGCTCAGCAACCAGAAGCGGTACACGGATCGCTGGATCGAACTGCAGGTTAATTGGATTGGAGAGTATTTAAATTGGTTTAGGAGTATTTAAAACATATAGTAGGCTTACACACGGAGACAGTCAAACACTCATTCACACATATACATCCACGTGTGCATGCACTATTGTATGCCTATATATGTATGTTTGTATGTGCACATGCACGCCTGCATGCATTGACAAATCTTTTGATGTGCATGCGTGTGCGCGTTGCTGTTGAATAAGTCAAATGATGAGCTATCGTATGAGCTATAGTATTTATCTTGATTTTCTATCATTCAATGTATTTTGATGGGCTTAGTTTAAATCAACTTATTTGACCTTTTGAACCAGATAGACTATTTTCTAAAGCTCATACAGTTTATTAAATATGCTGTTGAATATCTTGAAACAATTTCACTGGGTGCTGTTGCTGCCAGAGGTTCCTCTCAAATTAGTTTCCAAGTATGCAACAGCCTACAGCCTATATCTATCGCGAAATTGAGATTCTGGGAATACCACGTGCAAATGGTTAGATGATCGAGATACAACTTATGCTTAAGTTTGTTTGTTAAATTTATTTTTTAAGTCAAAGTTCAATAATCTGTTTTAGACACCTAGATAACATTATCTGCTGTTAAAAATTAGTCCAAATAATGGTTCTTGTCTTTCAATATTTAAAACGATTTATTACAATATCGGGAGTAATTTTACACACACTGTATTTACGTGATATAACTCACATCACATTGTTTAAAGATACGAGCATTTGTAATGTAAATTACCATAATGCAAAACTACAGTAACAAGGCATTATACACAGAGCACGCTCGGTATTCTTAGGTATTTTTCATCCGTTCCTTTAAAGATGAGCTGTCATACTAATGACAGCCGAGCATTTCTGTAACTCTATTATGAGTCCAGGTATTGTTAAGGGCCTGACAGACAGACGAATTTTTATGCTTGTCGCGACAATCTCTGATGATCTCCGTCATTGGCAATTCGTCAATAAAAACATCCTCTGCAGCCAAGTGGACACACCACCAATTATTAACCATATGACACTTGACCTCAATTACAACAATGGACACAATAGGCAATGCTATATGGTGATCGCCGATCGTTAGCGAAGTTATCAAACATGAATTCACACGATGACTTTGGTGATGGCAGATCGTGTGATGAGCGTTAAAAATATGCCGTTGTCCGGCGCTTTACATTAAATAAACACGGCTAAAATTCCTCGCTCGTTATAAAGGGATTCGCTCAGAAGAGAGAGAGCGTTTGTAGTTTTCTGGTAGGTGTTGGTGTGATTTTTGATAGCTATGTAATACACAGGTGACAGCTCTGCATGTCACCACACTGTGAAACGCTTAAGGCTGGTTTATGCTTCTGGGAAACAGGTATATGCATGCCAAGCCCTTTGTGCGATATTACAGCAGTGTGCTCATACTTCTCGAGCGATTGTGTGCGTGACCAGGATACGCCATGTTAATGCTCAAAGTAAAAATAATATTCTTCACACGAGAGGCATGCGAATGAACTTTGCGTGAGATATGTTATGCATTGGGTATGTTGACATGTGGATGCCTGCTTCACAGAAGTGTAAACCCGTCTTTACCTGTCAATTTTGACGTAGCACACACCTTCTGGCTAACTAATAAGTCACTGTACGGATGGAATCATTTTATAGAGGCTGAGAACTCTAATGAAACAATATCAGTATTCATAATAGAGTTACTGCAAATGGAACTTCGTTGATGGCACTATGTTACTGGCAGGCGTTAAGCACTGCGTTTTAGCATGGCAAATCAGCTTTAACGGTCAGTTAATAGATAACCTTATGCATGGACATATATGACCAAGCTGACTCTCACAGTCAGTAAGCGGTCTATCATTCAGTTGAAACGACATCTGACATTAATGATAGTTTAGATACATTGGCTATGAAAAGCATCGAGGAAATTAATTGGAAATATATGATACATATGGCCGTTAAGCCATTAACGGCTGCAAATAAGAAGCAAATAAATGCAATTTCATTTGCAGTTATTAATTTACAATTTCGCTTTAACTGTCTGCCTGTTGAATTTCCACAGGCTTCATTTTCTATGGGGTTTAACTTTTCTTAGGCTACATATTTTTAAAAGAATTTGAGTGAAACTTGTTGGTTTATTTTTAAAATATTCACCATATCCAGAGTTATTGCCCATTGAAATTATTCGTTGGTGCATTACATCAGTCAGACTGCTAAATGAGAATTTCATTTAGTGGTGTGCATCGTTTACCAGGGTGGAACGAGAATGAGTGTTTATATACATTATTTAAATATCGCAAGTAAAATAAGAAGTTATATATTATCTCACGAGCCTAGTCTTTCATTTTAACTAGAGGCCTCTACATTATAATGTAGGATAATATATTTATAGTATTGTTTTATTGATATTACATATATGTATGTCATTGTTTCCAGTCTTTAATTACTATAATGATCAAAATGTTGTGTGAGGTTTTATTGGACGAATAAAATGTATAACCATCTAGATAATTTTAATATACTATGGAGGCATTATTATCGTTCAGCATTCCCTCTATGCTAACTAACCCCTTTTTAAATATGTGGGCATGTGTCGTCGATGATCATGAGACTAACATACGTCATCATGTTAGCATCCATGTAGATAATTTTTATATACTATGGAAAATATTTGTCTTTCAGTATTTATTCTAAGGTAAATGATCTCATTTTAAATATCTGTATGTGTGTGTGGTAGATAATTCTGAGCCTAACATGCACGTTGTCATTGTCGTCATCAAAATTCTCATCATAATTGCTAGACAAACCTGCTCTGAGTTGTCATGTTTTGTTGCAAACACTGTATCAATTTTCTGCCATATTTGTAGAGATTCTTTAAATAATCAGACAGATGCTGATATATAATATTTGCTAATATTGTGTTATTGAATCAATAGCTGTATTATTCTACACATTACAATTGTATAGTGGAAGTATTTTCAGCGAAGCTAACCGCTGGGTGTAATTATCGGATTACACAGAATTAGCATAATATGGGGGTTTTCGTTTTCTTATTTGAATTTTAATAAATAATTAAATATTGCATTTTTATTCAAGAATTGTTTAACATTGTCTTTCAAACACTTTCATCTTTCAAAACTATAGATTCACTTCTAGGAATCTTTCAGAACAATAAAAGGGAGATACAGATTTTACTAATATTATGCTATCTTTGATGGAACGTATTCTTATTATTATTATTAATATTATTATTATTATTATTATTAGTAGTAGTAGTAGTAGTAGTAGTAGTAGTAGTAGTAGTAGTAGTAGTAGTAGTAGTAGTAGTAGTAGTAGTAGCATTAGTAGTAGTAGTAGTAGTAGTAGTAGCAGCAGCAGCAGCAGCAGCAGCAGCAGCAACAGCAGCAGCAGCAGCATTTGAGAAATATAATGTTTGCACGATAAATGATCGTGCTACATTTGTGTTGATATATTTGTTAATGCTATGGTATGTAAATAAATTAAATCAAATTGCCGTCTTTCATTTCTAGAATTGATATACTTGTATTGAATATCGCCTTTAATCCATTACTGTATAGTGACCCTGTTGTACTCTGAGGTTCAAAAGGTCTCATTTCAGAAAGAATATGCATGGAAGTTGTTAGACAATTGGAGCTAATTTGACAAATGAACTTTAAATAGCCAAGATAATGTATTGTACCTTGTAAAATATATTTCATTTTTTACTACTAGAATAAAAGGATTAAATTTAAAATACAACATATGTTAATTGAGAATACTCCTGAAACTGGAATATGTTCATATTGAAAGGTACTTTAGAAATCCTTCATTCGTATCACGTGGACATTTTTATAAATAGATTTGCATTTCGAATGTGTCTATTGAATTTTGCATAAAATGGCAAAATATGGAGGGAACCTTTTTACATACAGCCATTATTAAAACATACCATGCATCTCGATGCAGAAGTTGTTTTGCGGTCTCAGTACTGAAGCAACAAGTCAACATGTACATTTACTACATTTCAAATATTCAAGTCTTTCATAATAGGTTAGTTTTGTCTGTCAATGATTATCTATGATTCAAATTTCAAGATTCAAAATTACTTTACTTATTTGGCACTAAGAATATTTTACAAGAAGTTTACATGTTGTCTACCAAATGCATTGCCTATATGTGACAGACCACATATAAACATCATAGATATATATCAATTATTAGACTATTAAGCGCTTAAGATGGACTAAATCGAATCATTCATGATGTAATTGATTATGGCGTGATCCTACACATCACGCAGTTGATTATGATGTGCTATGATTGACTAAGAAACTGGATTTTTCCATTAGCATTTCCTGACAAGAAACCTCCCAGATGGCATCATATTCAGAAACAAAATTTTTACACAAAAAAACGTCATTACTTGACACAACAATTCTACAAAATCTACCAAATGGCCTCATTTCCTGGCAATGAAATCCCACAAATGTTATTTCCTGTCAAACAAAGTCTCACATGTGACATCAGTCCGGGTTAAAGAAATCTCAGAAACGATTTCATTTCCTGATAAAGGAATCACACAAACGATAAGATCTTTTTAACAGATTCAACCAAAAGGCAATGAATTGATAAATATGAAAATCAAAGAAGGAAATGTAATCTCTTTCATAATCTTGCATTTGTGACTTCATTTGCAGAACAATAGCCCATATATCGCGCTTATGTACGTTTTATAAGTCGAACTTTCTGTCGCACCGCGCCAATGACGACTGGTTGATTTATATAGTGGACTCTGTCATTTTCAGGCAGCCTTAGTTTATAATGCTTCTTTCATCCTGTTGACTGTGGTATGTACTTAATTAACATATTAAAGGCATCTGGAACAACTGATATAACAATGGCACAATTGGCCACGGTCTCGCCAGTTTATACACATAGTATATATGCACATATTATTTTGCTGTCTCAGTATTTGGGCGATGCGCCTGCATGCATTCTATATGTTCAATATTCAAGTCTTTCAACGTTTACTTTATTTAAATCAAATGTTACATCTGATATTTACTTTGTTTGCTTTGAAAAAAAGAATTTGAATAGTCAGCATAATGTACCTTTCCAGTTTATCCATCCATCATATGACGTCATAATCAACTACGTGACGTGTAGAATGATGTCATAATAAATAACGCCATGAATGGTGCAGATAAGTACGTCACGAGCGCATAATTGAAGACGGAATAAGCATTGTTGTACGAAATATTCAACAGCTTACCTGTATAGATTTCTGGAAATATTGATAATCAGAGAGTTCAGGGATCGATCGATCCCAGCACGGTCGAGGTATGGGCGGAGCTTAGCTAAAACGGGAACGGTCATTTATTAAGCTTATTCAAGTTATTATTAATGTTTTGATGTTTTGATTTTATTCTATGATTTGATGAGTATTGATTGTTAATTTATTGTTATTCAAAATATAATTTCAACCTTCAACCGTACTATTATTAGTTAAGTTTTGGTCA
Organism: Chaetoderma sp. LZ-2023a; assembly: GCA_034401795.1. Lineage (NCBI taxonomy): Eukaryota > Metazoa > Mollusca > Caudofoveata > Chaetodermatida > Chaetodermatidae > Chaetoderma > Chaetoderma sp. LZ-2023a. The sequence goes on from CM067359.1 coordinate 37,183,791, forward strand.
ATCCGGAATGGTTTTTAATGCAAACCACGTCTCCATTTGCCATTAGGTTAAAGATATTTAATAGACTGTCACCATATTAAAGGCTTCTCAAGAGTTTTTCAAGTGCTATCTTAATATTCTTACTTAGTTCATATTGTAATGAGGCCCGCTAATGAGTTTATTAAATTTATGTGATTATTTGCTATGATTTCCACACATACTTTCAAACAAAATAATCTAATATATTTATATTCACGCGTAGCCAGACCACATTTCACTTCCATATCGAGGAAATGGCAATGCCAGCATAATACTAACTTGCCCTTCAAAAGGTGTATATCATAAAGACACACAAATTTCTTTTGTAATGGATGGAGGAATCGGATCTGTTATTCAAGTACCGAACATGATAATAAAAAGCATGTCACTTGTTGCATAATGTCACAGTCAAGCGGTGTATGTCCGTCAGAAACGTTGCACGAGTCTGGCGGTAATGGTCTGAGTTGTATGCCTTTTAATTTGAATATTTTGAAGTTAATTTATGACTGGAGCTTGTGTTGTTTCTGTTATTAAATTAGTTTCCAAACATTTTATTAAATTGCAAATTTGCAGACGTACCATTCAGATGGTTACTGTTTGACCTTTTCACCTTTCGATAACCCTACACCATGCGATTATGTGGTCAGTTGACATGTGACGTATGTTGATTATGAAATCAAAATTAATACGTGAGTGACAGATCGGATACGTCCATTATGACATTAGGCCTCGAAATTATGACATAATATTCCTAACATGGTAACACAGTGGGGCTCAGAAATAACTTAACATGTTTATAGAACAAAATCAAATGTAGTGTTGAATAATTTGAACATAAGTGGATTGGAAGGCCTAGGCAGCAATGTCTTCCAATTCAATGAGCCTTTCCAGTATTAAAGCTATGCCCCGCCCACCTCTAGCCAAGCTCCACCCGTTAATTCTCCGTTTTGGGATTGATCGATCCCCTAATGCACTGACTATAAACTTCCTGAAACCTATACAGATATGCTGTTGAGTATTTTGTAAATAATTTTGACTAGATGCTGTTGCTGCCTATGGCAGCAACAGCGCCCAGTTAAATTATTTTCAAAATATATTCAACAGAATATTTATTAAATAGTAAAGACATACAATTCTTACAAGAACGCATAGTCCATCTTTAATTATGCTTTCGTGACGTAGGCCCTACTGATTTATTTCATTCATGGCGTTATAATGACGCCATCGATTATGCTGTCATTCCACACGTCGCGTAGTTGATTATGACGTAATATGATGGATGGATACAGTGGAAAGGTGAATTATGTTCAATATATCCAACAGATTATTTCTTACATCATGTCCAAAAAAATTGTCCTAACTAACACGGTTCTGCGTTTATTTTGGAAACGTTTAGCTTATTTATGAGCTGTACTGTTGTACTATCCCAATTACATACCATGACTCATCAGTTCCCTACAGCAAAGACATGGCACATGACTTTATTTGATTGGCATGCCAAATTTCGGAATTCACCCTCCCCAATCACTTCCAGATAGGTTATCGTTTCATAGGTAGCATATTCAGTTTGTATTTTCATCTTTATGTTATTTACGCCAGCGAGTCACTACGTTGCATAGCAACAGTTCGACCTTGGGTTACCGAGGTCTGACATTGGACATCATTGTTGATTATTAGTAATAATATTAATTAATTATTTCACTGTACAGTACGTCTTTCATTTATTACGAATAGAAATATTTCGATGGAGCAGTTACTACTAATCTTAAACGTATTAATAATAACAATGATGATGTTTGCTATATAATTTACAATTTATTCAAAGTTTTTATGCCCGTGTCTTTCAAACTACAGGCCTGATCTATTTATTAATGTTATAATTGTATACTTTGATTGTATGTTATTGTTGATTAACTCTCTGGCTGTTGATTTTCTTCAGACTACACATTCCATTGGGTTTAAGTCTGGGATATGCTGAATATTTTGAAAACAATTTGACTGAAGGTTGTTGGTGGCTTAGCCACCAACAACTTTCAGTCAAATTTTTTTCAAAATATTCAGCATGTCTAGAGTTATTGCCCATTGAAATGCGTGTCTGATGGCTTGCAGCAGTCAAACAGGTAACTGAGACTGATAGATATTGTTGCTATGGTGGTGAGTGTGGAATATTATCTTGAATATATTTAAAAGTTTTATTATAAATGGTTATTATAGTATTTAGTATTTATTTGTCTATATATTTAAATGTATTTAATATATAGGAGAGCAAGAGCAACGATGTAGGTGGTATTGCGTGAGTTAATGTGAGGCACCCACTCCACACCTGTATTAAAGCTGCACGGTCATGCCAGAATACTTTCAAATAATGTTCTTAATTGTTTACTTTCATATGCTTAAATATGTGTGGGGCAATACTCTCATTTTAGCGTCAATTCTTATATACGACTACTCATTTTCCAAGAAGATGCAAATTATGAATTCCACAAATATAAAAAATGTAAACACAAATCTAACAGTCGCCCGCATCTCCGTCTCGCAGAGAATCCCAAGTATTCGTTACTTAGCGGTGGCTGCGATTTATCGCTGGTCATGTATAAACAAAAATATTATTATGCAACTTATTTGTTTGATGTTCCGATAGAATTTTTGTGATTTCAGCCCTCTCAGCGTATGGCTCTTTGATGTTTCCGATCGCCATGAAGCTAGTATTTTGTCCGTTGCCGGCGAACTGTCTAGACATATTTAAGATTTTCTTCTTTCCAATTGGATTGTTTCATAAATATAATGCTTCCCTAAGCACACGAGTTTCCAGCAAAACAACAAATAATAACAAATTTGTATGACGGGGTCACATAATACAGCGGGACCATTATCTGACAGCGAAAATACTGAAAATTTCCAAATTTATTTATATCTCGGAAGTAAATGCGTTTTTAGGCCTTTAAATATACAATTTGAAAATTTTTATTTAATTTCCTGTATGGATGTGAGCCTTTAAACTATGCATTTTAGTTCTCTATAAACGTTTAAAACTAAATTAACCTGATTAAGAGACCACCTGTCTTAAAGAACGGTTTCCATCATTTGGGCCCAAAAGCTATATTCTATAAGGTGGGTCACGTGAAACTGTTCATAGCTCATTAGACACTCAATAGACAGTTCAGTGTGTAAAAATATTGACATAGCCATAACATCTGTCACTCAAGCATCTGAAGTCATACCCAAATATGTAACATGTTAGCTGGCGTCATAGTCAAAATGGCATCGCTCCATCAAGAAAATCGAAAAGACTGTCACGAAAGAGTACGAATTCACCTTTCCAGAGTATCCATCTATCATATGACGTCATATGACGTCATATTCAGCTAAGCGGCGTGTAGGATGACGGCATAATCATTACGTCATAAATGATTATATTTGGTCAGTCTTTAACACTTAATAGTCCGACACGAATTGTATGTCTCTACTATTTAATAAACGTGCCGTTGAATATTTTGAAACTAATTTGACTGGATGTTGTTGCTGCCATATGCAGCGACAGCGCCCAGTCAAATTAGTTCCAAAATATTCAATAGCTACCTGTATAGTTTTCTGGAAATTGATAGTGAGAGAGTTCAGTGAGAGAGCGATCGATCACAACACGAGTGAGGTGTGGGTGGAGCTTAGCTAGTGATGGGCGGGGCATAGCTAGAAATGGAACGATCCATTGTATGTCAGTGATGGAATTGAATATTTTGAATGTAATTTAACTGGAAGGTGTTGCTTCAGCAACACCCCAAAGCTAAATTACTTTCAAAATATTAAACATCTTATCTCTATAACTAACTTGAAATACAGATTCTGGGAATTTAGAGATTAAAGTGTCAAAATCGATTCAAATAAGTGCGCAAAATGGGCGGAGCTTAATTAGAAATGAGCAGAGTTTAGCAAGAAATGGGCGGGGATAGATAGAAATGGATCCCTCTATTGCATGTATATGGTGTCCATTCAAAAGCATCCGTATCATAGAATGTGTGCATTTAAATCAGTTGGTTTTACTTTATTTTATTTGATGGTAATGTACCATGATGTCACAGACTCCCAGGTATGACTCCTAGCTAGAGAGCGCATGTACTTTGTAAGTAATATAGATGGTTGTGTTTGATTCATTCCTCATTTTTAACAGAGACTTGCACCGTTCTAAATGCTACTCACATCAATGAAGGGATCCAGTTTTAGTTATGCCCCACCCATCTTTAGCTAAGCTCCACCCACACCTCGTTAAATACTTTGAACCACACACCCCAATTCAGGAACTGATTTATATTTTAATTAAGACTGGGAGGTGAACATTTGCCTAGTCCACTGCAACATACATCCAATCAGACATCCATCCACTCACTCAATTACCCACCCACCCACACAAACACCCACACACCCATCTAGCCGTCCATCTATCTATCTATCTATCTATCTATCTACCTACCTACCTACCTATCTATCTATCTATCTATCCATCCATCCATCCATCCATCCATCCATCTTCCTTCCACCAACCCACCCACTCACCCACCCACCCATCCATCCATCCACCCACCTATCCACCTACCCACCTACCCACCTACCCACCTACCCACCTACCCACCTACCCACCTACCCACCCATCCATTCATCCATTCATCCATTCATCCATCCACCAATCATCGAATCCATCTATCTATCTATCCATCCATCCATCCATCCATATACCCACATACCCGCCTACTAACCCCATCCCACTCACTCACCATCCATCCACGCATTCACCAATTCACCCAACGAAACACCCATCCACCAACACGCCCACCTACCCACCCACCCACCCACCACCCACCCATCCATCCATCTATCCATCCATCCATTTATCCTTCCATCCATCCATCCATCCATCCATCCATCTATCCATCCACCTACACATATACCCGCCTACCAACCCCACCCACTCACCATCCATCCACCCATCCACCTACCGAAACACCCATCCATCCATCTATCCATCCATCCATCCATCCATCCATCCACCCACCCACCCACCCACCCACCCATCCACCCATCCATCCATCCATCCACCCACCCACCGACCCATCCACACATCCATCTATCCATCCATCCACCCATCCTTCCTTCCTTCCTTCCACCAACCCACCCACCCACCCACCCACCCACCCACCCTCCCTTCCACCCACCCACCCACCCATCGATCTATCTATCCATCCATCCATCCATCCATCCATCCATCAATCAATCATCGAATCCATCTATCTATCTATCTATCCACATACCTGCCTACCAACCCCATCCCACCCACTCACCATCCATCCACGTATTCACCCATTCACCCACCGAAACACCCATCCACCAACACGCCCACCCACCCATCCATCCATCCATCCATCCATCCATCCATCCATTCATCCCTCCATCCATCCATCCATCCATCCATCTACCCATCCACCTACCCATATACCCGCCTATCAACCCAACCCACTCACCATCCATCCACCCATCCACCCACCGAAACACCCATCCATCCATCCATCCATCCATCCATCCATCCATCCATCCATCCATCCATCCATCCATCCATCCATCCATCCATCCATCCATCCATCCATCCATCCACCCACCCACCCACCCACCCACCCACTCACCCATCCATCTAATCCATCCATCCATCCATCCATCCATATATCCATCTATCTATCTATACAACGATACATCCGTCCATCCAGCCATCCACCCACCAATCCATCTATTCTATACATCGATCTAATCTATCCAATCCAATCCAATCCAATCCAATCCATCCATCCATCCATCCATCCATCCATCCATCCAATCTATCCATCCATTCATCTAATCTTTTAATCCTTCCATCATCCATCCATCTAATCTAATCTAATTTAATCTATCTATCTATCTATCTATCTATCATTCTATCTATCTATCTATCTATCTATCTATCTATCTATCTATCTATCTATCCATATATCCATCTATCAATCTATCCATCGATCCATCCATCCATCCATCCATCCATCCATCCACCAATTCATCTAATCCATCCATCCATCCATCCATCCACCCACACACCCACACACACACCCAATCCATCCATCCATCTATCTATCTATCTATCTATCTACCTACGGGATATGGCCACATACTTAGTTGTTCTTGCTATCTCATACTGTAATTTCACCTTGTTTAGTGAAGTATACAAGTGTCCCAGTTGGTCGAATCTATCCACACTACTTAATAACGCATAGCTTATAACTGCCATATTTTTCATCTGTTTGTTACGCTGTCCTTCCTTCCATTATCGTTATTTTTCACTATATCGGCTGAACTTTATTCAAATTTCAAGTATCTGATTTTTATGTCCCGACTTATAAACGCAAGTAGTATTATTTCATTAACAGTACTAATTAATAATTAAAAAACCTGTTGGTAGTACATCGTTATATTTTATTTTATTCGGCTTTTGACTGCTATTTGAAAAGAATTTAGGAAAATTTCAATAAAATAACTCCGAACTTATTTATTTATTTATTTATTTATTTATTTATTTTCCAACTGTTGTTCAGTATGTCAGAACGTTGTAAAATAAAGATCTTTAAAAAAAATCCAGTTACTGCATTTTCAGCTTCAAATTTATTTATCCATCATTTGTAAAACGTTTATTAAACCTTTAATGGCTAATAATTCTTTAAGAAATTTAAATATTTCCTTATTGAATGCTCATTTGCAGGCCAAGAGAAGACTTTTTTTAATTTATCACTGCAGTGATAAATTTTTAGAAACAGTTCCCTTTTGTACTACAAATGGCCATTCCTCAAGACTACTGCAGATGGCAGATTTGGGCATAAAAACGTGTAATCTATTTTATAACATAAGTACCATATACTCCCGATAATTGATTAATCCGATCTGTTCATATCTCTATCTATTGATAAGTATATAATGTCATAATCAATTACGTCACACGTGTTGGCTGACATCATAAACATTATTAATACAAATACTTCGCCACGAAGACGGAATAGTCTGTCAAGTGTACGAATTGTATGGCTTTGATGAATTTACTATTTAATAAACATTCTGTTGAAAATATTGAAAGTAATTTCACTGGGCGGCAGCAACAGTTCACAGTCAGACTAGTTTCAAAATATCCAATAGCTCGTCCGTTCTCTCCATAGTATACCTTGTTATTTGCCATTCTGGGAATTCAGGGCTCTATCGATCCCATCACGGACAAGGAGGGGATGGAGATTAACTACAAATGGGAGGGGCATAGCTAAAACTCGATTTATCTATTATCCGCGAATCCTCATTGAATGACAACTATGATTACTGGAATCAATATTTCATTTTGGGTGTCCATGACGTGTGTAATAAAGGGGTCCATTTCTAATTACGTTCCGCCCACTTCTACCTAAGCGCCGCCCATTTATAGCTATGCTCCGCCTATTTGAGCTAAGTTACGTCCACTTTGTAAACGCGTTTGAAACAATTTTAAAACCGAAATTTCCCGAATATCTTTATTTTCATCTAACCCTACAGGTAGGATTTTTTGAATATTTTGAAGCTCATTTAACAGGGAGATCCCAGTCAAATTAGTTTCAAAATATTCAACAGAATGTTACATTGTAAATTCACAAAGAATCTTACTTTACAGTCACTACCTTTCTTGTGTTAAGAATTGAGCAAGATCAGCCCAGTAGTTTCCCGAGACACCCATATATACGGAACTTGATCTGATCCAGGTACATTTGATCCGGGTACATTTGATCCGGACACATTTGATCCGGGTACATTTGATCTGAGTACGCGTTATTTAACCCTTTAACACTCATATCAGTCAAAAATGGCTTCTGCCGTGATCTTGAGAAATGTCCATTTGTAAAACAAGAATGACTGGCTCGATAACCGAGCCAGTCATTCCAGTGGTAAATTTTAAAAAATAGCCTTCTCTTGGTCTGCTAATGGACAGTTTCTATGAGATAATTTTTAATTTTTTAAAACAAATTCGAGGGGTTAAGGGTTAATCCGGATCATGGTCTGGAAATCTTACGGTAACATCCCTTAGTGTGTTTGGCTCATTCTGATAAGCTGTGTGTTAGATACAGCTCCGAACAAACACACAGCCACACATAGAGCCAGTCAGCTAGCCAGCCAGCCAGCCAGGCCGTAGGCAGGCAGGCAGGCAGGCAGGCAGGCAGGCAGGCAGGCAGGCAGACAGACAGACAGACGGACGGACGGGCGGGCAGGCAGGCAGGCAGGCAGGAAAGCAGCAGGCAGGCAGGTATGTAGACAGACAGACAGACAGGCCGGTAGATAGACCGACAGACCGGCATGCATGCAGGCGGGTAATAGCCTTCTTCCCTTTACGAGCCGATTGTAATGAATGGCAGTGGTCCACAGACTAAATGGGTGAGCGCCTTTATAACTGTCCTTCGCCAAGAAGGAACGGCCACCTATCTCATTTTTTCCTTTTCAACTAAAATCAACAAGGAGTTGCCTCCCTTACACGACATATTGGTCAACAACAATACCTGCCGAGCTATGGTTTAATTTTGGCAGTCATGCATACATACGTGCGTCGGGGCCTACGCGTTAATAGGCCTACATTTAATAGGTCATACCATAGGGCGATGACTCCTAAGAGAGGCTGTCTGGGGATACGCTTTATTAACCTCTCCCCGTACTATGGCGTAAGTGTGTGCGCACACGTGTAGATGCTTGTCTTGATCTGTATCTAAAAAAACATTGATCCTATTCTGGTCAAATGATTTGATTGTGATGCGAAATCTTCGGAGCTATTTCTCTGATCTTATTAATCCGATTTGCCTCCCATTTTAACGCAGAGGTTTCACGATCTCCTATCCATGCCCTTGATCTGTAAAACAGGTCACCATATGCGCCCACTCACACGTTTCAAAGCACGCCCCACACACGCACACACGCACGCACTCATCTGCCTGACATGTACTCAAATCAGTTTTAATATTTTGATTACAAAGATAACAATCAGGCTTGGCCTCGTATACCTTGGCTAGATCACTCATGTTCATAACCCGACTATGGGGCTGGTTGTCGCGATCGCCGATGGCTTGAGTTCAGTAAATCGCCCATCGTCCTTTTTCACGATCCTCACCCTCCCACCCAGTTCCCGTATCGAGTACGACGAAGCTATGTGAGTGGGTGTCAATCTAAAAATAGAGGCGTGGCTTCTCCGAGAATACACCTCTAATGTACATTCGCATCTCGCGAGATCTCCTTCGATTCGAGATCGAGAAAAGTATCTAGTATGTATTGAGTAGCCATTGGCGTAGTGATTTCCACCAGAATATGGTGGTAGAGAGAATTGAAACTTAAAAGGACACGAGCGCTACTCTCCTCATACCAGACAATATTAATTCACGTAAAACGAGATGATATAAAGCATATAGTAGTCTGTATGACAAGTAGTTAACAGAAAAATAGTCCCTCTGAATTCGTCGTAAAATTCGTACGTCTGTCGCACACAAAATGCGTCAAGAATTTGCTGACGTTGCGTGGATATTGCTATCACACGAACCACTGGGTGGGTCAAGTCCATTTAAATGTCTGTATTAAACTAGTGATACAGAGGTTAAGATTGTACCAAAATCAACACGATCCAGTGTTCCTTTTACAGTCCGCTACAGAGATGGTCTGGGTCCCGATATGTCTGGTCGCCGAAGTGGAGTCTGTGTAACAGTCTAGTCGTTGTGCTGATGTAATAAGACGGCCGGTCAATACATTAGAGGTGCATACTCGTAGAAGCCACGCCTCTATTTTTAGATTGCTCTAATGTAAAGACCGGCCATCTTATTACGTCATCACACCGACTAGAGTGTTACACAGACTCCACTTCGGAGACCAGACATGTCGGGAACCAGTCTATCTCCGTAGTGGACTGGACTGTAAAATCAACATTGGATCGTGTTGATTTCGACATCATCTTAATCTCTGTATCACTAGCTTGATACAGACATTAAACTCGACTCGATCCATTCAGGGGTGTGTGTGATATCAGCATCCACGCAACGTCAGCAAATTCTTGACCTCATTTTTGTGCGTGACAGATTTGAACATTACGACGAATTCAGAAGGACTATTTTTCGGTTAACTACTTGTCATACAAACTACTATAGGTTTTATATCATCTCGTTTTACGTGAAACCATATTGTCTGGTATGAAGAGAGTAGTTCTCGTGTCCTTTAAAGTTTAAATTCTGCCTACCACCATATTATGATGGAATTCACTACGGCAACGGCTACTCAACGCATACTAGATACTATTCTCGATCTCGTATCGAAGGAGATCTCGCGAGATACGAATGTACGACGCAGCGCGCATGGTCGGGTATCTTCAGATATTGTTCAGCTGATGCTTCATTTCATTTTGGCAACTTATTAACCACTGTCAACAACTATCAGTAGATCGTGATGTATCCCAGTGCTGTTCTCGTTCTTCAGGCTACTTGCCCGGTCCAACCATAGAAATATACTATATCAATGTACATCTCTACGTGTCCAACCACCATGCTCTATAAACCCATGTCACCATACATAATGCCGGCGGGTCTCTAAATTTTTTCATTAGTCAGAAGAGAGACGGAACATAAATGTTGCCGCGCGCACTCTCTACAGTGGCGTAATGGACACTAATTGGCAAGCAGAAGCGGAAGCGGAAAAAGCCACTCGTATCCTGAATTTATATATTTGTATCGTAAATAAAATTCGATGTATTAATCTGACATTTTATTCTACTAGGAAATGGAGTTTGCAACAAAAATAAGATTTTAACATTAATGAACAGGCATAAGATTGTTAGTAATATGATATTCACATATAAACGAGATCGGTGAGAAAATACTGAACTCTGAAATGCCGCTTTTGACAGGGCCATGAGTGATCTAGCCAATATATACGGATATCTATGGGTTGACCTTGGAGTAAGCAATTAGTCCGTTAAGTAATTTTCAGATTTCTCATCTTCGCTTATCTACTCACTCATGAAATGTTGGCTTAATATATATATATATATATATATATATATATATATATATATATATATATATATATATATATATATATATATATATATATATATATATATATATATATATATTTCTAGTTTATACAATGGGAATATTAGTTTAGCTTAATAACGCATGTTACTGGGCCGGTAGTGGGTCCATTAAAGGGCTACCGGCCCATAACCCCGCTTTATCAGGGTAGAAGCCGATCGAGAATCCAAATACGAAAACTAATTTTCTATACAGGAACTAAGTAGGCACACTCTGTTGAATATTTTTGAAACTAATTTGACTGGGAGCTGTTTATTTCCTATAACAGCAACAACTTCCGGTCAGATTAGGTTCAAAATATTCAACAGCTTATATACAGGTATCGTTAACTTGAAATGCTGGGGGCGTTGTCTCCGAAGGGTTAATGATTAACATAATTACGCCACCCCACCCCCATCTGCTCTAAGGCACCCATATCAGGCCATCGCGTGTACACAGTAATACAAATACATACAATACGGCTCATAAATAATTCCAACACAAAAACATGTTAGTTACTTAACCAGTAACAAATGTTCTGTAGAATATTTTGAACATAATCGGACTAGAAGACAGCTTAGGCAGCAATGTATTCTAGTCCTATTATGTTCAAAATATTTAAATAACAGTGTATTGCAAACACCCTAAGTTACTCATGAGCAGTACTGTCTCGTGAACACACGGGAAGCGCTCTGGTGAATTGGAGTGTAACGGACGTCGACCATAGTGCACTAGGTGAACGGATTTAGTTTTTTCCTAGAATTGTCGCCAGCTTGTAAAATATTTAAGCAAATGCGCCCTTGTTTATCGATTTAACTGAATTGGAGCGTATCAGACATTTAATCATAAATAAGTCATTCGTATCTCGCGAGATATCCCTCGACTCGAGATCTAGATAAATATCTCGTATGTATTGAGTAGCCATTGGCCCAGTGATTTCCACCAGAATATGGTGGTAGAGAGAATTGAAACTTAAAAGGACACGAGTGCTACTCTCTTCAACCCAGACAATATTAATTCACGTAAAACGAGATGATATAAAGCATATAGTAGTCTGTATGACAAGTAGTTAACAGAAAAATAGTCGCTCTGAATTCGTCGTAAAATTCGTACGTCTGTCACACATAAAATGCGTCAAGAATTTGCTGACGTTGCGTGGATATTGCTATCACACGAACCACTGGGTGGATCAAGTCCATTTTAATATCTGTATTAAGTTAGTGATGCAGAGCTTAAGATCATACGAAAATCAACACGATCCATAGTGTTCTTTTACAGTCCACTGCGGAGATGGACCGGGTCCCGATATGTCTGGTCGCCAAAGTGGAGTCTGTGTAACAGTCTAGTTGTTGTGATGACCTAATAAGATGGCCGGTCAATACATTAGCGGTGTATTCTCGTAGAAGCCACGCCTCTATTTTTAGATTGATAAATAACTATGCAGTGGCCAATTTCACCGGAAGCTACGTTTTGTTCGTATTGTAGATTGTGAGTACGTGCTTATTGTAGGCGGTATCTAGTGCGTGATTTTACAGTTTTAGCGTTTGTCAGATATGAAATCGATATTTGCTCATCGATGTATATATATTCAGCTAAATGTATGTTATTGTAGCATAGTAGTATGATAGTTTCAACCACTACTACCCTCCCACGCACGTGCCACCACCACTCCTCAATCTCCCCAACACACGCACTCACGACACTGTGACGCACATTTTCATATCATATGGGTGCTCGGACAAAACCTCACCGGACAAAATCCCACCAGACAAAATCCTATTGGACATAATTCCAGCCGGACAAAATCCCACCGGACATAATACCACCGGACAAAATCCCACCGGACAGATTCACACCAGGATTTCATGCCCACTCCATTAGGGACTAACCAGGATCAACTCAGAGCGTAGAGAAAGCCACACACATGGACGTGACATTTAGAATAGTTGCTAACGTGTCAGCAATCTCGGGGCTCTGACATACCGTGACTTTTTAAATTCAATTCAAGTAAAGGAAATTTTATTTGCTTATTTAAATATGAGGTGACTGACCTCATACATATAATATTTATGCATGACATAACATTACAAACCCTGAATACACAGGAGAAATTAGACAATTACATACCTTTATCTGGTATGCTTAAAAAACTTTAATCTTGGAAATAGACATGTGTGTAGTGTAGGGGCAGTCGGGAGGGGAGGGTGCGTGCGTGCGTGCGTGCGTGCGTGCGCGCGCGCGTGCGTGCGTGCGTGCGTGCGTGCGTGCGTGCGTGCGTGCGTGCGTGCGTGCGTGCGTGCGTGCGTGCGTGCGTGCGTGCGTGCGTGCGTGCGTGCGTGCGTGCGTGTGGAGAGGTTCGTCGTACTAATTAATTTATTATTATTATACCCCGCCAAAAGATTTGGCGGCGCAGGTGGGCGGGCGGTCATGCGCGCGGGTGGGCGGGCGGCAGAGTGGTTTCCGGATGATAACTCCGTTAACGTTTGTCGGATCGCATTGAAACTTCATATACGATAATTCGAAATCCAATATGGCCACCAGTCAGTGGCGGCCATCTTGAAAATTGGTTTCCGGACGATACCTCCTTGACCGTTTACCGGATCGCTTTGAAACTTCATAAGGATGACTGGTCTGGGTCTGAGAAAGAATAATTTTTTTCATATAGCTCTCATTCATTGGTTTGTCTTCATGGCGGGGTATTATGCGCTGTTTGCGGAGTTCTTGTTATTAAATGTGCACATTCACACCACAATGCGTGAAAATAAAATTGCATAAATTGTTACATTTTAGCGGGTGTGTACCGCGATGTAATGGTAAGGGTGGTCATCTAAGATAGTGATAGATCGATAAGGATGTGGAAAGGACGAGGGTGGTTGCATCATGTGTGAACGTAGTACTGTAGCACGGATCGACCGGTCGGGTACCGGCTGTACCAGCCAAGCTGGGTACGGGCCGCCCGTCCTGGATTCATTCCTATAAACTCCCCCCCCCCCACCCTGGGTAGAACAATAAGCGTGTATAAGCCTATACGAGAGGATTCGCTAGAACGCGTGGTGCGCATGCGCGCGCCTGTCGCTGTTTCGACGACACACGTGCAGCACGTGCAGCGAGTGGTACCTTTAGTGTACCGAGTTGGTACTTGTTAATTGTTATAAACTACTTGTCCCCGTCCCTTCTGGTATGAATCAGAACCAGAATTGGACGGGCTTTTCAAAACTATAAACCGTTTTAAAATCGGTACAGAAATGGCTGAGTTATCGCCGATTTCTCCCTGTAAATTATGCTCAAAACATAGAAATGGCGTCGTAATCGCGTATATATATAGTTAAATAATCAGTGATTTGTGTAACACGTGACTCACTACGTCATCTTCACATCTATATCTATCGTGATATTTAGATAATTGTGTACACGTCGCAAGATTACAGCGCGCTGATTGGCTGGTTCAGCAGATTCTGATTGGTTGAGGCAGCCAGTTATGACGTCACCATGAGTATAAAAGGGGATGATTTCAGAAGATCGGGAGCATCGTCGGCCGGTGGCCGGTGGCCGATCAGTCGGGAGCTGGCCAACGTATGGGAACCTGACGAAGCAACCGAAGACAGATTTATACATCATCTCGGTGTCAAGAGGTTTTCTGATCAGCCCGCACCAAAGCAGTTCCCGTCTCACCGCATTAAGAACTTTAGAACTTAAATAGGTTCCTATTTTAATTACCATCTATAAGGAACTCTTCTTGCGGTGAGCCCTAGTGGGCCAGTCATGTAATTGACGTAGAGCGGCGATGTTCCTCGGTGGATAGCTCACCGGATCTGCCAGCGACGCCGAAAAGTGGATCTTTAACCACCACACTGCATGTCGTATGTGTCCTGATTTATGTTTCGACCGCAGCCAAGTAAACTTTGCCCTGTGCGCCTCTAGAGCTATTTGGCGCACCCCGCACCGTTAAGCTTTAATATGTACAGGCATAATTACAATTATATTCATAATCCTTCCTGTTAATGGGTTATCTTAGCTTATTTAACTTACCGTCATCGGACGGGAGCTTTCATTACTACCGTATTATTGCGTAGGACTTACTAGCTATTCAGTAGACATTGCTTATACTGTGTTTTACTGTTCTGAGTGTGTACCGCTTCCGTTCTGGACCAACATACAGGAACCCTGTCTTGCGGGAAATTTACATGCGGAGTCGTATCCAGCTTTCAGAGAACGTGTCAACTCACGTCACAAGTATAGTGGCGTCTCAATTTCAGTAACATAGTAGCCCGTTATATAGGTGTGGCTACTGGGTATTCAAGTAACTATACATGATATCTTTAATTACATCTTTAATTATTATAATTTATTACCGTAAAAAGGTACCGATGACTAATAGGTACCGTACCGGTCCTCGGACTGCATAATATAATTTCTTTATATTACTGTTTATAGTTATCCTTATTTACTGTAAGGTGCTTTAACTAACCGCACCGTATTTGGTCTATCAACCTGTATTACCACTGTCTTAATCTAATCATATACTGTTACCATGTTGTACGGACTCAGGTCGCAGTCCGTGCTATAACTCTGTTTATCCCGGCATGCTACCAACTAAACCTGACTATTCAGCTCGATAGGATAGGTTTAATGTGATTAGAGACAATTTCTTCGTTAGGAGACACATAGTGTAGGCCTCTTTTCCGGTCGTTGTGGTAATATAGCCCCGCACCCCGGCAAGGTTGTGTTAAATTGGCCAATATACCTATAAGGCCTCATATCTATAAGTTATTGTCTCTTTTCATGTTTCACTAAGCCGATGGCTTCTTAATTGTTTGGATATCCCTACCCGCACCGTGGGCTGAACCGACTGGGGAACTATCGGAGGTTTCCGAGCGGTGATGACCAAGGTACGGTGTCACATATACCCCCCCCCCCCTGTATCTTAGGATACTTAGTAGCCAGTTATCCTTGCCAATGAAGGAAGCACTGCGAACACATCATAATTATTATTTTATATTTCTTTAGAATATCCCCCCCCCGCACCGCAGTGCATATTGGGAAGCTTGAGCTTAAATCTAAAGACAGCTCAATACTTAGCTCCATAGGACTTGGTGACGGACGAGATGCGCATCTCCACCCAACTCATTAAAATGTCTGGGCAAGATGTTGGAATCTGCTACGCCCTCGCGGGAAGGACATTTGCGGTGGATATTCGTCTCTCTATCCCCACCGTAACGATAGGGCAGTTATAAAGATCTGTTTGTGAGAATTTCACAGCACATTGGTTGAATAAAAGAGTGGCCCCTTTTGGCCGACACTTTTCCTCCGCTTCGGCAGTGAGGGCATTTTCCTGTAACGGAGGCCCGCGCGAGGCACTCACCTCTGGCAAAGATATCCAGTGACGGCCGCCTACGCGAGGTTACTACTTCTCACCACAATTGTATAGCATCTAGAAGTAATGCCCGCGTGAGGCACCATGCCTTTCGCCACGCAAGGAGTTTCGTCTCCTCATCTTTTTCAGCGTAGAGGTATTATAACTTATATAAAGTTAAATAGTGATCTCGTATGCGGGAGCTTCCTTTGTGGGGGTACCACTGCGGACTCCAGGGTCTGTGCGGTACCTCCGATGTCGCCACGTGTAGAGGTTCATAAGCTGTCTCTAGGTCATGTATTATTCAAATGCTCATTGTTATCTAGCGAACCTTACTGTTTGTATAGGTTATATTTTCTTAGTTACTATTTTTAGATTTATCACAAATCCTTGTAAGTCCATAGATCCTAAATTTCTATGGACAGGCATACCGGTGACACCAATTCGTGGGCTGACACTGTTCAATCTAATGTTAGCGGCAATGGTCGCACGGCCCCACCGGAACAATTGAGTTCCACCGCCTTAGGAGCCGGTCTTTGTTGACCGCAGGACTGCGTCGCACTGGATCCGATAACCCGAGACAGGGTGATAACCAGCCGTCTCGTTCGTCGTGCACATGTGGCGCAGCGACCCGAGATCACGCGTAGGAACGGCCCGACGCAACCCGGCGAGCTACATACGGTACACACATATTAGTATCAACACAAAACTTTGCTGTGCTGGAAAAATAGAACATCGCTATATTTCAACTAACTTTTTACCAACTTTTTCAACAAACAAGCTATGCGCAAAGCTGTTCTGCTGCTGCCGCTACTGCTGCTGCCGCTGCTGCTGCTGCCGCTGCTGCTGCTGCCGCTGCTGCTGCTGCTGCTGCTGCTACTACTACTACTACTACTACTACTACTACTACTACTACTACTACTACTATGGGCGGGGTATAGATAAAAATGGAAAGGTCAGTTGCATTATATTGAGGCTCATCATATGTTTATTGTTCAAAAGAAAAGCTTACACGCATCAATAGTAAATAAGATGCGGCCACGATGATTGGCCCAGATTGGGCATATTTACATTAGACACCTGCTTTACGCCAGGTAGCGAGCCCATTTAGCTGATTTCCTTCTATTGGTACTAAGCGATATAACGTATATGTACAATGATAGCCTGTGTTCTAGTTTAAAATCATGTGATATATATACACCTGTGCAAAAGTTAAGCACCACCCTATTTTTACGCACATGCGAGGGTATATTCATGTGCTATGAAGAAAGCAATAGTATAAACATTTATGTACCCATCCATCTTAGTGCAAGAGGTAATAATGCAACTAGAGGAATGCTGATTATGATGGTGGGGAAACACTGTATGTTTTTGTTTGAACTTGAAAACGAGGCCTGAATATGGTTACGTTGACACAACTGACAACTATTGCCCTACAGTTGACACACGTGGCTAGATTGTCATTAATGGTGTCTGAAAACGAAGTTTAACATCTGTGCACGAGTTTGAGACTGTCATTATTAATACCGGGTATATCCACCTTGTGCCTGGATGACGGCCTGGACACGACGTCTCACGCTGGTCACCAACCGACTGATACGCCATTGTGGTATTCGTTGCCATTCAAGATGGAGTGCGTCTGTTAATTCCTGTAGGTTCTGCACAGGAGGATCGCTCCTTCTCACCATGTTTCCCAGAATGTCCCAGATATGCTCAATAGGGTTCATGTCAGGGCTCCTTGCTGGCCATGGTAGGGTTTCGAAGGCATTCTGGCGGAGGTATTCATGCACAGCTCTAGCACGATGTGGTCGGGCGTTGTCATCCATGAATATAGGGTGGGTTCCAGGTGCATGATTTACAAAATGAGGGACCACAACTCTATCCAGTATGGAATCTTGATATCTTTGTCCATTTAGTGTTCCAGGTACAGTCAACAGATCCAGCTTACAATCAAATGAGATGCACCCCCATATCATAACGGAACCTCCACCAAATGGAACTTCTTCCATGATGTTACGTTGGTCGTACACCGTGCGTCTGGACCTCCATACACGAGTTCGACCATCTGTGGCATGAAGCAGGAACCGACTTTCATCGGACCCCGTCTCCAGGATCTCATGTTCCAGTGTCTTCTTTCGTTGCACCACCTCAGACGCTCCTCTTTGTGGTGTGCAGTGAGGAGAGGACGTCTGACAGGTCTCCTAGCTTTCATGCCAGCAGCATAGAGTCTCCTTTTGACGGTATACATTGACAGTCTATTGCGCGTTTCCCATTGCTGGCTGAGCACTCTGCTGTTGGTGAATGGAGATCTCCTAACAAGGCGTACTAGGGCTCGATCATCACGGGCAGTAGTCAGTCTTCTTCGGTCTTCCAGATCTAGGCCTGTCCTTCACCTCGTTAGTTTGCCCATGTTTTGCAATCAAACGACTGATTACAGTATGGTTAATGTTCAGCTGTCTGCCAATCTCTCTGCATGACATACCAGTGGTATGCATGCCTATGATTTGCCATTTCACACGATCACTTAACCTTCGTCTTGCCATAGCGGTTCACAATCAAGAGCTAATTCTCTCTGTACAAATAAACCACGGTCATGAACACACAATTCCTAATCTTATCGCCTAAATCTGTATGTAATGTTCTACACCTCAAACTGGACTTTTACATAACTGAACACGTGTGCTGTTTCCCGCCACGCACGGACATCAAGCGGCGTGAAGTCATGCATGCATGTGCATTTCGTACTTGGAATCATGTCAGCTAACGCGGGGACAAAAAGTATGGCAGCCTAGTTGTACCATCATGTTTCTACGTTCTATTGTTTTTGCTGGTGCTTAACTTTTGCACAGGTGTATATTTAGCTCGCCTCGCTGAAGCTTGCCAATAATTGGCCAGAAGCGTCGACCAATAGGGATGGAGGGGCCTGTCACTCAAGTATCTGACCTGATAATAAAACATACGCCACTTTAGCTGACGTTACAATCAAATGCCGTATGCTTAGGTGTCCCTGAGAATACCGGTACGTTTTTAAATTGGCATGATCACATAAAATGACATGATCACATAAGATGACATGATCACATAAAACAAAATGACATGATCACATAAAATAACATGATCACATAAAATGACATGGTCACATTCACATAAAATGATATGAGCACATAAAATGACACGATCACATAAAATGAGACGATCACATAAAATGACACGATCACATAAAATGACATGGTCACATAAAATGACATGATCACATAAAATGACACGATCACATAAAATGAGACGATCACATAAAATGGCATGGTCACATAAAATGACACGATCACATAAAATGAGACGATCACATAAAATGACATGGTCACATAAAATGACATGATCACATAAAATGACATGGTCACATAAAATGACATGGTCACATAAAATGACATTTTCACATAAAATGACATAATCGCATAAAATGACATGGCCACATAAAATGACATGATCACATAAAATGACATGATCACATAAAAATGACATGATCACATAAAATGGCATGATCACATAAAATGGCATGATCACATAAAATGACACGATCACATAAAATGACATGATCACATAAAATGGCATGATCGTATATAATGACATGATCACAAAATAGCATGATCACACGGAGGTCACCAATAACTCTGATATTTTGACATATTAACATATTGACATTTGATATTTTGAATCCTTCTGAGCATCTAATGATGTGTCAGTTCCGGCATCTGCGTGAAATGATCAATATCTGGACTATGAAGAAGGTTATTTATTAGCCTAGATTGCATAGGTGGTGGTGGAGGGGGGGGGGGTGGTACGGTTGACACGAAAATAAGGTTTTTTTGTTATTTTCTTTAGCCTTTCTTTGAACATTCATATCAGCCAAAACGGCCTCTGCATGCAGTGGTCTTGAGAAATGTCCATTTGCAGACCAAATGAAGACTATTTTTGAAAATTTAACCGAGCCAGTCATTCCAATTTTAATTTTTTTTAAATAGTCTTCTCCTGGTCCGCAAATGGAAATTTTTCATGAGAAATGCACGTGCTCATAGGAATGCTGGCCGACAATACGGCTAATAGGGCCTACTGTTGAGGACAGAATTTGACATGGCTCAATATTTTGAAAGTCTCTTCAGGTTAAAATAAAAGTGGTTCTGTTCTTGTAACTATTTCCCTTGACGTTCCCAAAATGCAGGTGTGCTACTCCCAGAGTGCTGTTTTCCCCAATAATATATCAAGACAATAAATATTTCTTTTCAGAAATCATGTCTGTTATTTCATTCCATGGCCCATTGGCATCCAACGGACCTTTCCGGTTTTAGCTATGCCCCGCCCATCTCTAGCTAAGCTCCGCCCACACCTCACACGTGTTGTGATCGATCGATCGCTGAACACCCTGACTATCAATTTCCAAAAAACTACACATTTAAGCTGTTGAATATTTTGAAACCAATTTAACTGGGTGCTGTTGCTGCCTAAGGCAGTAACAGCGCCCAGTAAAATTAGTTTCCAAATATTCAACAGCATGGTTATTAAATAGCAAAGAATTACAAAGACATCCAATTCATACAACGTGTCGGAGTATTTGAGATTTGGTGACGGTCTATATGGAACCCGTTGTGACGTAATGATTGTGACGTTATCATACACGCGCTGAGCTGATTATGACGTCATACGAGGTCAGATGATAGACGGGTACTCGGGAAAGGTGAATTTCTGCAAAGGTATGTTTCAGAAAGAATGCATAAGTGAAAAATTAATAAACAAACCATAAAATGGCTGTCTTCCCCATAACCATTTAACTCTCATATCAGCCAAAAACTATCTCTGCAGTGGTATTGAGAAATCTCCATTTGCAGACCAAGAGAATTCTATTTTTGAAAATTTACCACTGGAACGACTGGCCCGATAACCGAGCCAGTCATTCCACTGGTATATTTTCAAAAATAGTCTTCTCTTAGTCTGCAAATGGACATTTTCTATGAGAAAATTGAAATTTTCTTGAACAAATTCGAGGGTTAGATGTTTAAGTCTTAACAGCAGTCTTTGTATTATTTTCAGGTATATCGCAAATGGAGCCAGCATTTAGCATGATAATGATACCGAGGGTACGCTGACATCACTCACGTGACAATGACAGAATACTTCGGCAGCGTATAAATAAAAAAGTACATCAGGGTTAAATTCACCTTTCCGTAGTATGCACCCATCATATGACGTCATAATCATCAACGTGATGTGTAGAATGACATCATAATGGATGACGTCATGAATGATGTCGATAAGTACGTCACGAACGCATATTTGAAGACGGTCTATGCGTTGTTGTATAAATTGTATATCTTTACTATTTAATAAATATTCTGTTGAATATTTTGAAACTAATTTGACTGGGCGCTATAGGCAGCAGCAGCACCCAGTCAAATTAGTTACAAAATATTCAACAGCTTCCCTGTATACTTTTCAGGAAATTGATAGCTAGGGCATTCGGGGATCGATCAATCCCAATACGGCGAGATGTGGGTGGAGCTTAGCTAGTGATGGGCGGGGCATAGATAAAATGTAAAGGTCCATTGTGAGCCATATTTACAATTAACATTTGACGATTTCATTCCATAGAAATAAATTAAGTAGGTTTAGTTGTGAATTTGAATTAGGGCCTCTAATTCAATTTGCCAACAGAAAAAATTATATTATTTATACGTAGTTAAATCATCATATGCTAAGATTTATTTCGTTTCATTACATATATTTACACAATTTAAGCTTCTAAAGGTATATAATTTTAGCAATTTTATTTTGAACCATTTTGCTGCGAATATTCACCTTTAAGAGATGCGGTGCAATATTGCATTGAGAACAACTGCAGAGATTATTCCGCACTAAAAGCAAGGAGATACCTACCACTTGATCAAACTGTCATTCTTCTTAACAACTATCCAATAGCCATATAAATTTCCAATATAAATTACCGCTACCGCACGCACGCACCACTACCCCTCCTGCCCGTTTTTTTTACTGAAGTGTTGAAGCGATACATTTGTTTATCAGTCGGATAAGTCGCGTACCATTAAGATACGTTAGCATTGTCTAAATAACGACCTGGGTGAAATAAAGAAAGAAATCTGAATCTGAAATTGTGGCCACGCTGATAAAGGGGTGAGAACGATAATAATGATATTGATGTTGATAAGGATATTAATATTTAGATTTGATTTATTGATTCCACATTAGGCCATATGCCCTTGAGTGTACAGAGTATAAACCTACAATGACGGTCAGCTATTATATACGTTCATAAACAATAAATTAATAAATGCATTGATTATCCCTAAAGTCGAAATATGTACACTATACAATAGATTATGCCTGATTATCGATTTCCAGAAAGCTATGCAGATGAGCTGTTGGGTATCTTGAGGCTAAGTTGACTGGGCGCCGGTGCTGCCTAAGGCAGCAACAGCGCCCAGTCAAACCAGCCTCAAATCATCCAACAGCATGTCTATTAAATAGCAAAGAATTACAAAGACATGCAATTTATACAACGTGTCAGACTCTTTGAGATTTGATGACTGTCTATATGGCACCCTTTGTGACGTAATGATTGTGATGTCATCACACACGCGCGGAACTGATTATTACGTCATACTAGGTCAGATGATGAATGGATACTTTGGAAAGGTGAATTCGTACGTGTCAGACTATTAATCGTTTAAGACTGACTATATCGAGGCATTCATGGCGTCATGATTGTGACGTCATCTTACAGATCACGTAGTTGATTATGATGTCATATGATCAAGGGATATACTTGGAAGGGTCCAATTTACCATATATATATATATATATATATATATATATATATATATATATATATATATATATATATATATATATATATATATATATATATATATGTATGTATGTATGTGTGTGTGTGTGCGTGCGTGCGTGCGTGCGTGCGTGCGTGCGTGCGTGCGTGCGTGCGTGCGTGCGTGCGTGCGTGCGTGCGTGCGGGCGTGTGTGAGCGAGTGTGTGTGTGTGTGTGTGTGTGTGTGTGTGTGTGTGTGTGTGTGTGTGTGTGTGTGTGTGTGTGTGTGTGTGTGTGTGTGTGTGTGTGTGTGTGTGTGTGTGTGTGTGTGTGTGTGTGTGTGTGTGTGTGTGTGTGTGTGTGTGTGTGTGTGTGTGTGTGTGTGTGTGTGTGTGTGTGTGTGTGTGTGTGTGTGTGTGTGTGTGTGTATGTAGATCTTAAAGGTGCATATCCACAGCTGAATGCCCGAAAATAAAACTGCTAAAACGACATGCTCCTAGAGGCCTAAACTGCGCACCCAGATGCAATGAAACGAAATAAATCCCAGCCCGTGATGACTTGACCACACATATTAATTAATATAATTTCTTTAAGCTGCCAAATTGAATTAGAGGCACGAGTCTCCCATCCAAATTCACAACTAACCTTACGAAATTTATTTATATGGAATCAAATCATCATGCGCCATGACTCACCCCGCCCCACTACATCGAGGCACACAATCATAGCCCCCAAAAGCACATAATCTCGGCAATTCCATTCTCAAGCATTCTGGCGCGAGCATGCACCTTTAATTACTGTAAGTTGTATTGATTTTCTCGCGTAATTTATGATGATTTGCCTAAACCGGCAAAAATGCTTAAAAAAAATATCATATCCTATCATATCTAGGATAAAACAAATGGCCTAACGCTCACCCGAGACATAGGACCCTCAGATTCAGCATAGCAAGATATTTACCGAACAACGTTGATTGTGAACCTATTTGAGAGCTTACGACCACATACGTCTTGTAGCAAAGTTTGATAAATGTGCAAATGTGTTTTGACAGTTTCCGATGACTGCTTCCTAAAATGTAAGATTTTCACCAAAATTGCGCAATCAACCTATTACCGAGCACCATTGTGTATATAATTTAGGGAGACTACAGTGTCTTGCTGAGGAAGCACTCATTCTACGAGTTCAGCCCGCTTCAAAAATGCGTTGTAAGTAAATGCCGCGAGTCCCTTCAGAACCTGATCATTTGTGGAAATTAATAATTCGGTCAATTTATAAACACTTGGGTGTTTCCAATAGTAGGGTTTTCTACTTTTCTTTCGGTATTCTTGATATAGTGGGCAAACTAAAATAAAATGGTACTCGTCTTCCAGATCGTCGCATGAGGAGCATATTCTCTCAATCAACGGTGTTGCTAAAGGCTTATGCCATCGACCCGTTTCTACATGTAACTTATGCGAACCCGTTCGAAGCTGGCACAACGCCTGTCTGTGTTTGGCAATTAGATAACTTTGTCTAAATAATGTTTATATCGTAAATCCAGCGAAATATGTTTATATAACCTACATTTACTTCAATTTTCTAATTTCCTCTTCCATTCTTGGGTGAAATTTTCCATAGCCCTTTGCTTGTACAGAATAATAAAATGTCCCCTATCGAGATCCTCGCCTTGCGTTTCCCATACATAATTAAATCCGCGAGTACATAACAAATCTCGAAGTTTTCTGACCCAGTTATTACAGTAATTATTATTAAACCAGTCATTATACATTGCTTTATACAGACATTTTACTAATTTGTGATCGTCAGATTCCAGGATCTTGAACCAATATTTTAAAATTCTTACTTCTCTCATCAGGTTCAGAGGCACCCTCCCCAACTCCCCATATATAATACAATTTGGGGTACTTTGCTTCACTTTTAAAATCTGTTTACAAAACCTAAGATGACACTTTTCGACTTCGTAACCTCGGTGGAACCCCCATACCTCACTACCATAAGATAATATCGGTGTCACCAGTTTGTCAAACAGTTTACATTAATGATCTGGCTTTAACCCTACAAACTTGCTACATGATTGTTGTAATGAAAATACAGCCTTTTGCCCTTGCTCCTCTAAAGTTCTCTGAGCCTCCGTAAAGGATATTAAGACTAGTTTTATGTAATCGTGGTTTAGATGTAAATAGTGTACGCCTCCCCAACCCCCCCCCCCCATCCCCCGCCCACCCCCAACCAGCACCCTCCTCCCCTCACCCCACTCACCACCCCACCCCACCCCCCGTCCAATGTGCCACGTTGTAGCTCGGGTGTAAATAAATAAATAAGCAATGAAATGAAATTGAAAATTCTGAAGTTACGATTTGGAAAGGGAAATATTTGTCATCAAATACCTTGGAAACTTCCAAACCTTTTAACCCTCGAATTTGTTCAAGAAAATTTAATTTTTCTCATAGAAATGACCATTTGCCGACCAAGAGAAGACTATTTTTCAAAATTTACCACTGGAATGACTGGCTCAATTATCGAGCCAGTCATTTCAGTACTAAATTTTCAAAAACAGTCTTGTCCTCGTCTGCAAATGGGCATTTCTCAAGACCACTGCAGACGCCATTTGTGGCTGATATGAGTGTCAATGGGTTAATGGCTTGCCTATACGCATAGCCTATCTGAGTACGGCAATAGGATATGGCTGACATGTATTCCTTTTACGGGAGAATGTGTGTTCACCTGGATTCTGAGGGAGTACAGCATTCTTAACGGCATCTACCTGTACATGTTAACATTTAATTTGTTTCATTACATTGAGGTACGCAAATCTGGCCTCTAAAACTCTACAATTATAACAAATTCATTTATAAGAATGTGGTCGTTTTAACTCTTTAATGACTCAATTTCTCCGAAAAATTAAAATATTTACTTATTGAATTTCCATTTGCAGGCCAAGAGAAGACTATTTTTGAAAATTTACCACTGTAATGACTGGCTCGGTTACCGAGCCAGTCATTTCAGTGGTAAAATTTCAAAAGTAGTCTTCTATTGGCCTGTCAATGGGCATTACTCAAAACCACTACCGAGGCCGGGTTTGGCCGGTTTCGTCACGAAACCGTTAAGCAGACATTGTATTGTACACCTTAAACCATGTCGTGAATTTGTGCAATTTGACCTCCCGGGTTCAAGAGGGTAAGCATGCAAATACTGTCCGAAGTTCTGGAATGGAGGGGTCAATTTCTAGCTATGCTCAGCCCATTTCTAGCTAAAGCCCGCCTACAGTGTATATAGGCTGGGATCAATGCATGAACTATGAAATCCCAGAATCTCAATTTCAACGCAACTACACAGGTAAGCTGGCTAATATTTTGAAACTAATTTGACTAGGGACTGTCGCTGCCTATGACCTTATAGGCAAATTAGTTTTGAAACCTCCACCAGACTCTTTATTAAATTGCAAATTCAATTATTTATCAAAGACATACAATACGTACACTTGACGGACGCTTGCAGCTTAATGACCAAGTTATATATAACACGTCGTTAATACTCATTATGATTGTGACGTCAGTATATATGTGACGTAAGTGATTATGACATTATATACTTGAGTGACAGATCGGATCAATCCACTATTGCAACAGTGGTACCAGATTTAAAGTTTGAAATTATCTATGAGGTGAACAACTAGTTTGTTATCTGGTAAGACAGATAAGTGCTAATGAATGTGGGCCTACTAACTCTTGAATTGTGGAGACTAATAGCTGGTCGCCGAATTACGCAACAGAGAGAGAATTTCTCCGATAAACCAGTGTTACAGTTTGCGACCCCAAACGCGGGACCATAATGATAAACGATACAAAAGATAATAAATAAAGGTGGGTTGGCATATGGTTCTACCCATCGTACTAAAATACGCCCACATAGCTTCGCTCATTCACGTCGTGGAGTAGGACCAACTATCCAAAACT
The DNA here is from genome assembly GCA_034401795.1 of Chaetoderma sp. LZ-2023a. Taxonomy (NCBI): domain Eukaryota; kingdom Metazoa; phylum Mollusca; class Caudofoveata; order Chaetodermatida; family Chaetodermatidae; genus Chaetoderma; species Chaetoderma sp. LZ-2023a. The sequence continues at coordinate 37,211,064 of CM067359.1, forward strand.
ACAAGTGTCCGTGTCCAGCGCCAAACTCCAACTGACTGCCGTCTCATGTTCTATTAGAAACATGTGACGTCAGTCCCAGTCTAACCTGATCCGTGACAACACATTCAGTATGCACAGTATATATTTATAGAATAAGTATAACGTTAAAGCGTGGACACAATATATTCGACAGTCCTCTTTCGCATAAGCCTATGGTGTATATAATCCGTAGTAGTGTGTAAGTCAATGGCGGTGTGTGTCACTGTTGGTGTATGTTAGTTCACTTGCGTGTTTATCAGTGCGTGCGTGCGTGCGTGCGTGCGAGCGTGCGTGCGTGCGAGCGTGCGTGCGTGCGTGCGTGCGTGCGTGCGTGCGTGCGTGCGTGCGTGCGTGCGTGCGTGCGTGCGTGCGTGCGTGCGTGCGTGCGTGCGTGCGTGCGCGTGCGTGCGTGCGTGCGTGTGGGTGGGGTGGGTGTCCCCCTCCATTGAAATGGGGGTGTAGGGAGTTCGGGTATCAGCCCACAAAGAAAGGTTGAATTCCAGAAGCTCTGAGATCTCGTGGCTCTTGTACCGAGTGACCGTTCCATTTTTAGCTATGCCCCGCCCATCTCTAGCTAAGCTCCACCCACACATCGCTCGTGTTGGGAACGATCTCTGAACTCTCTGACTATCGATTTGCAGAAAACTATACAGGTAAGCCATTGAATATTTTAGAACAGATTTAACAGGACGCTGTTGCTGCCCATGGCCTACGGCAGCAACGGCGTCCAATCAAATTAGTTTCAAAGTATTCAACAGCATGTTTATTAAATAGTAGAGACATACAATTCGTACAACGTGTCTGACTATTAAAAGCTAAAGACGGGCCAAATATAACCATTTTTGACGCAATGGTTATGACGTCATCCTACACGCCGCTTAGCTGATTGTGACGTCATATGACGTCAGATGGCAGATGGATACTCAGGAAAGGGCAATCGCGAACCTACTCTATATTTTCTATTTTTCTCTTTAACAGACTAACTGTATTTGGAACTATATGACCCACTTCAAAATAATCTAAAGCATCTTCATTCCGTTTTAGTGTGAATTTGGCCACTTACTGGGAACACACGTTATGGATTAGGTTTCTATCAGCAAGATGTGGCACATTAGCTACAGCTTCACGCTTCAAAAGCACGAAAACACAAGTTATCCATTTTAACTATGAAGGCAGAAAGAGTAGCATCCAAGTTTTAGGGCGGAAATGGAGGTTGGTTGGTTAACATTTGATTGGATTTTCTTGTTGGTATATGCAACCTCGACTTCCAATGAACCAATTCAGTTACATTCAAAATATACAATGAGGTTCTTACAAAATTTGCCAAGTCAAGTTGGGTCAAGAAATTAACAAGCGGCCCACCTGGTCAATCAGCATTTAAACCACCTGCCCAGGGGTAGTAGTTCTTCAAAAGAGTTACAGGAAGAATTGATAAATCCAAGATAACCACTGACCAAATGGGGCAATCCGATTTTCCATTAAAGGTTTAGATAGTCTACCAGACTAGGGACCTTCCAGTAACGCTTAGTGTGTGTCCAAATTGTAAAAAATTACCACATATCAAATTGAGCAAGCAGATGTCTTCATAGATGATAGCGGGAGCTTACATAGCACCACATTATGAGATCCTTCCAGCTAAGTTTGATGAAATTTGACCAGCGGTTAATGAGACGTTATCTTTCAAAGGATTTATTGCCAAAGTCCAAGATGGCCGCTGAGAAGATCGACGGCATCAGATTCAAGTGTCTAAAAATATTCAGCAGAATTTTCGCTTTCAAAGTCCGTCATTTAACAAATACTCAATTTTGATTGGTCAATGGTGATCACGTTAGCCTTTCAGGGCAGGTGAGCTCATAATGGTAAGTAATATTTTAAATATGCACCATGTCACCTGGACTCATGCGGTGCGTGCGCGTATGTAGGTATGGAAGTACTAAGTATATAGGTATATGTAAGAAAGCAATACACAATGACACGCCATGCCCCAGCTCTCGATAGACATGCTTTTCATAGCTAAGTAACTAGAGCGGCATACTCAAGACAATAGAAAGGTATCCATTTATCAGACTAGCAGAATGTTTGCAAGTGGAAAATGTGGGAACAGTTTTGGTAGAGTCGCTCTGTGGAGAGGGGTGGGGCGACAAATTATGTAGATGTGGGCGGTGCCCCGCCCCATTTTTAGCGCCCCCAATAAGACCTAGCGCCCTAGACAGTGCCTAGTTCCCCTATGCCTTGAGCCGGCCCTGCAGTGATTTCAGCGCCCATGTCATCGACTTTAATCCTACATCTACCACAGACCATATATACATGCGTGCTTCAGTCACAGAGTCGTGGAACACAATATAAGCAGGATAATAATTTGTTGCTCAAACGTTATAATGTTGACCCATCGCCTCAGGGCGTATGGACACAAATGTATAACAAAAGGACCGATTTACCTTGATATGGTAACGTAGAAGACACCGGGTCAAATAGAAGGGCGCTTTTTGCCGCGGATTGAATATAGTCCGACATTTTCACCGTACTGTGCAAACAATATCTGTATCTCATATCAATAATGTATTCGTTCTATACACAGGAATTATTTATTCTTGGATCGCTATGTAGACTCATTGCTTCAAGGTCTGGGCCTACTGACATCTAATGGCACGATCAATGTAATGAACTATTGAATCAGTCTCCTTCACCCGCCCCCTATCCCGAAAAAGAAATAGTTTAAAGGAAGGTAAATGCGATAGACCTGTTTGTGTTGAACAAGTGTTTTTAGGGTCAGTGGCTGTTCGGATTACGACCACCCGTCTTAAAGAACCACCACCCTCTGCGAACCCCACCCCATCCACTCCCAACCCATCAACTATATATGGTCATTGAGTTGTATTCATTGACCACCTGTTCTATATGAAGTGATACGGTTCTACCAATGCCCCGCCCACGTCTAACTAAACTCCAACCACGTTTTACAGGCTAAAGCATTGTGGTACGAATTGTATGTCTTTACTATTTAATAAACATGCTGTTGAATATTTTGAAACTGATTTGACTGGGCGCTGGTGCTGCTATATGCAGTAATAGCACCCAGTCAAATTAGTTTCAAAATATTCAACAATTTTCCTGTCTAGTTTTATGGAAATTAATAGTCGGGAAGTTCAGGGATCGATAGATCCTAACACGGGCAAAGCGTGGGTACAGCTTAGCCAGAGAGCTTAGCTTAGAGGGGTATGGCTAATACTGTGTTCCTCCATTATACGCTATGTTCACTGTCAGTCAAGATGGTACAACAAAGATGGACCGTGTTTGGCCATGTTCTGCAAATTCCACAAGACACCCTGCAGGGAAACCTCTGGAATCTGATGTACTCTGTACCCACATCTACAAAGCTTATGAAGGACGCCTGAGCTAAGGGCTGTCACTGCGGACAAGTAACATCGGCCAAAGAAGAAGAAAGGACGCATTGCAGATGCATGATGTTTTCAAACTACTGCAGCCGCAGAACACAGTACATCATCATCGTCGTCGTCGTCGTCGTCAACATCATCACCACCACCACCATCGCCACCACCACCACCACACCACCACCAATACCACCAACACCACCAACACCACCACCACCATCACCATCATCATCATCATCAACATCGTCATCGTCATCGTCATCATCGTCGTCATCGCCATCGTCATCGTCATCATCAGCATCATCATCATCATCATCATCATCATACACGTAATCTGTTGAATATTTTGAACCTAATTTGACTGGGAGGTGTTGCTACATATGGATAGAAGCAACATCCCCTGTCAAATTAGTGTCACAATATTCAACAGAATGTTTAGTAAATTGTAAATTTGACAAAAACATGCAATTCGTAGACTTTCGAGTTTCGTGACGGAACAACTTCATTTTGATTGTGACGTCAGCTAACTCTTGACGTAGTTTATTACGATGTCATATACTCGTGTATCAGTTTGGTCGGGTAACGGAAAGGACTAGCCAACTTGAAGCCAGTATGCCTAAATGCCGCCCCAGGCTATGCCACAGTTGCCCCTGTGGATGACTATACTCAATGCACGCACGGAGGCAAGAATGTCTACGACACGATTTGCCCCGTGAGAGTAACTCCGTAATGTGTAGGTTTTTGTTCATAGAGTAGGATGTGATCACATTCGCGCGATGCCGGTGACTGAGATTGTATATATGATCTTTGAACGACTTCTTCCTCGAAATATGGCCACGATGACAAGAGTTCCAGTGAGTGTTTGGTACCATTGGAGAGCCTGAAGGTTCCGCTTCCTCAAGACGACAACCACGAGTCTTCAAGAAGAAAGTGACCCGAATTGATAATGCCTGTGTACCCCCGAAAACAGATAGCGAGGAATACGACCTCGCCATTGAACGGCTGACTCCTGCTGGACGATGTTAAGGCTGGCGCTTCTGTACAGACGATCACCGATTGGTTGGAGATATCATAAGGAAGCCGACAATTCGTCAAATGATAATGAGATGCAGAGCCCAAGGTATAAAAGCTACTCGCTTTGCGAGAACCCCATCCAGAGAGGAGACGATTGGCCGTGGCGTTAGCGTGGTCGACTTGTAATCAACCGGGCGAGGTTCAAATCCCGCTCGAGTGGCAGGCGATCAGCTATAGTCAACGAGCAATTGGCGGCCCTGGGGAAGTTACCAATAATAGACTGAAATAAAACCAGCCTAGATATGGCGTGAATGGGACCTAGAATCAATGACTCGATAGACGTCAATCAAACCAGCAACTTCTGTAGAAACCCATCCAGGTATTCGTACTGACGCGTGTCCTACGACTAGAGCCGCACGATATACCGATCTCACATCGTAAACCGGTTCAATATGGTGACGGTTTGCAAACCGCCGTAATCATGCTCAAACCGAAAGACCAAGTTTTCTGTTGAGCCAATACTGATTAATCTTTTTTCTTAATTACAAATGTTGCTGCTAAGGCGGCCTCTGTAGTTGTCTTGAGAACTGTCAATTTGCATACCTGAAGAAGTCTATTTTTGAAAACTTACCAGTGGAATCACTTGCTCGATAATTAAACCAGACACTCTAGGCCTAGATTTTAAAAAATTAGTCTTCCCTTGTTTTCAAATTTCATTAAATGTTATTATTATATTAACCAAATTTGTCCATTAAAGAGTTAATATGCAGGCCCATCTGAACATATAAAGTCAACATTTCCGTTATTTTCTATTCCCACTAAATTGCTTATGATTAATTGCACTCTGTCTGTAAACCTTCCAATATTTTGAAACTATTGTGGCTGCAAGATGCTGCTATTGTTTGCAGCCCCAAATCTCAGTCAAATTAGTTTCGAAATATTTAACATACACGGTAATAGTTATAAAATTGTAAATGGTTGATTTTCTATTGGTCTATCGTATTCAGTATTAACACAATCTAATTGGGTATAAATGAGTTTTCTCCTTAGGGGGAGGCGGTACGTATGAACGACGCTTATTTGGCATGCAATGGACCAGTCTCGTGCTGTGTGAATAAGTATCACAATTCCGTTAAATCATATGATTACCTATATCTAAGTTTCTGCTAATCTAAACAGGTAGTCCACATCGCGAGTTCCGAGGGATTATTAAATTGTCGCAATCCGAATACAATATAAACATATCCGTTCTCTCCGTATTTTTGAGCGACGGAGTTATCACAACAAATCTAAGTAACTCACCTCATGTTTAGATAAGTCCTTAAAGCTAAGACCACGAGTTAACGACCACCTTTACCAGCTGTGTCAGTTCGCGTTTTATCAGGGTAATAGGCTTAATTCAATAGGGGTATGCTCTAATCACATCCACCCCTTGTAACGAGACACAATCGTCATTACTTGGATGTGTAAACGATATGATTCGATGACCACTTGTCATCAGAATGTAAAAATGAGAGTATTTGATTGAAAGATTTTGCTGTTCGGTGACACCAAAAAATCTCAACATCCAGTCTAAAAATAATAGCACACAATTTAACTGATTAACAAAAGTTAAGGTATATATCCCGTTGTTCGTCCCTGGCCCACCCAACCCCATAAAACCCCCATTACGCCATAACGCACAGCCTTACCTACGACCCTGGTCGACAATGCTTGATCTGATTCTCTGCTCTACTATCTGACTGAAAAAGCACCGCGGAACTGCTGAGACAAACCGCTCAGAGAGGCACGACATTTGCATAGTCGACAGCACGAAACCCTCCTTTTTTAAAGGCCTCTAAGTGATAGTGGACAAATAACAGCTTCAATTTTTCCGCCTTCAGAAGCTTCCACCGTTCTTGCGCTACTCAAGAAACTTCATGTACGGACTATTATTTTCGCTCCGTCTCCTAACACGAAAGAGAGGTAACCCCGATTCTATCGTGGCTGAACCTTCGCGGCGCTTCATGTGCTGTTTGGTTCATCGAGAAGCACCTCTGCCCACCACCCACTTGCTACGAAGAAACTCAGAAACTTTTAGCATGGTACTAGTCTCCGACCGAATTCTACTTGTGCCACTCCGTATCATCTTATTCTGAAGGACACTTCCTCCCGTAATGAAAGAAAATCTTGTGAAAGCTAACTTCCACAATACCATCCTCGTGAGAGAAACTTCCTGTGAAAACTTATTTCAACCATGCCGCTCTTGGGACCGCTTCTACGCTAGGATCTGCCTCAACATTTCATCCACTCTAAGAAGTTCCGCCTTTTAGCAGCTGTTCCTTATTTGCTTAGTAAATAGATTGTCCGTCTTAGCCATCGCCTGCAGACGATGATCTAATGCCTAGCTCAACAGGAAGACGAATGCTAGCATTGTAGTGGTGTCGCGTTGAGACATTTTTAAACTTGCTCCCCATTTGCCACCTATCTAGCAGGTAACGCCCTTTATGCATCATGCAGCGTGAAGAACTTAAATAAGGCTGCGATCTGAAACACGTTTTCCCACCGCCAAAAAGGCTATTTCTTGATTGTTCTGTGGATCCCAGCACTTCACTTGGAATTCCCTAGTGTAAAGTCGCTAGCGGCCGTTTCTGTTGCTCTTTCCCGTTTAGCTCCCGTTCGAAGCTCCTGCAATTGGCGCATATCCTTCGACACCTCGATCTGTGCTGTAGAAAATATCGCTAGGACTAGGAAAGCTGAGTTCCTTGGTTCGCTGCGTCTCTCAGCTCGCCTTTCGTATGCCTAAAAAATCTTGTTGCCGACTCCCCGTGCCGTTGTGAATGGTTTCGATGTCGCAATATTACATCGTGCCACATGAGAGCGCCCACAGACGCATTCCTTCTAAGGCTTCGATAACCTCCACATCCTTTCACTCGTTTGGATCCAGCGACCCTTGCATCTCTTTTTCTAGTTTCACCGCATAAATTCTTCACCACTCACTAGGACGCACTAGGCGTATTCCCTAGAAAAGAGCAAACACCGCAGCTTAATCTTCTCCGTCGATTAGTGAACCATTTTAGACTGCTTGGCTGGTGGGCAAGATAAACACGGCGTATAATTGAGTGATACTGCATTTAACACCAGTTACAAGCGACTGAACCAAATAACCGCAGCATCACCAAGAATCTTGTTCTTGTCTGCAGCGCCTTCTCAGTCTGTCGTCGTATTAGACCACAGAAACGCTTAGACTCGACAGAGGTTCCACTTGCGCATATGCAAGATCTTTTTGATGTCTCTCAAGCCGGTCTAGGCTCTGAACTAAAGATTCGCCTGACATTTCGAGGGTAGAGGTTCTCGTTTGAGGCAAACCGCAAAACATCTTAGGTAAAAAAACTACCACCTCGCGCGGGAGCCATTTTAACCCTGAGTTAGGCACATAGAGAAGACTGGACGTCTGCTAAGAACATCGGATCAACCAGGCGGCAACTACTAAATTCTCCCGTGTGTTCCTGCCCACTAGGACTCCAATGTAGGATTCTTTTCCTTTCTCCACTCCATATTAAGCGAACTGAGCGTCACAGAAGCTCCATCACTGAAACCACCACTAACGCTACCACCACAGGAACCACCGCCAAAGAGGTCACTTAAACAGAAACCACTACAACAGGAACCACTACCGCCTCTACAACCACCGCGACTACAGTCGCCGCCCAACCACAGACCGCTTCTGCCACACAGACTGCTTCTGCCGGAATGAATGCGCACATCTGCTCAACCTTCCTCTCTCGAACTAAAGAGGAAGTGATAGATCGTTCGCCAACGATGACGGATATTATGTCCAACCGGGGCCCTGGCCTGAAGCTTGAGTGGCTCGAAGGAGAGGAAAGCTTGCGAGACGGCCGGCCACCCAATGCCCTCAGACACAGGGCGTGGGGCGGCGGTCGGATAGAATCCCGCCAGTATGTCTGTATTAAAGCGATCGATGTCCCGATAGATTTACAGTGCAGACTTTTTGAGTCTGTGGTTATACTAGTTATATTATACGCGTCCGAAATCTGGGGATTTGAAAACACGAAACTGCTAGGGATTTGCCAAATACGAGTTTATAAAATTATGTTACAAATGAAGAAGAGTACCCCGAATGTTATGATCTATACAGAGTTATGTAAATACCCATTACATATTATAATACAGTGCAATATAATTCGATTTTTGGCGGACATCGTAAACGCTGGATATACACAGCTTTTGTCTATTCTTTACTATACCTGCCTACGGTATACGGAGACAAAGATTATCAAGTTTAAATGGATAGAAAAAGTTAAAGAAATACTAACAATAACAGGATTTGATAAGCCTTTAACGCAGAAAACGTAAATAAGACTAACATCACTAGGCAGGTAAGAATAGCTTTACAAACTCGATTCAATGAAAAATGTACGGCTGAAATTTCCAGCTCAAGCCGATTAACGTGTTTACAGTAATATAATGAGTGATTCGGTATTTGAAAAATATTTTGTTGTATTGCCATATCGCGACGCTATAATTCTGTGCCACTTCAGAACATTAAATCACCAACTAGACATCGAGACCAAGAGATGGGAGGCAATTGATCGAAATGAGCGCATCTGTAATGCATGTAATTGCATAGGTGACGAATTACACTTTCTTTTTCATTGCCCAAAATTTAGCGCTGAACGACAAAGGCTAATCCCTTCTTACTACCTAACCAATACCTCGATAGAAAAAGCAAAAGGACTTCATTCAATATGCAACAGGCCAGTTCTCCAAAAAATTTGTAAATACCTTTTATATGCCAAGAAAAAAATAAGCCACCAAGTCTATTATCGCTGTTATTAATGTAATTAGTATGTATTTATTTACTTATTAACCTCGTGATAATCACTGTATATTTTGTCACTTCACTCGCCATAATAATTATTATAAATATGTACCCTCATATGCTGCCTCAGTAGCCTGAGTGTAATAAACATGAAACTGAAACTGTATGCTGTTTTTAGCTGCGGCTAGCAACTAACGGAACTTTTATGCCCCTTAATTAGTCAGTCGGTTGATCGGTCTGTCAACCTTTGCATATGCATGCATGTATGCAGTGTGACCTCAGTATGACCCACTTTTGACTCACCCCCCCCCCCCACACCCCACCCCCCATCTCCCACCTACCGAGATTTTATTATCATAATTTTCTAACAGGTATCCGCTCGATCACTGGTCGTGAACAACCACGAACATACACGATGTTGGCCAAGACAATATCGAGATATATAGTTCGTAATATCCCAATATACTGATATATCGCCTGTCCCATTTTTGACAACAGGTCTTGGTTGGTATACATACACGCATGGGTAGCCGTGGTAATGGAGGTCAGCGTAACACATTTGAATATTTAGAAATTAGTTCGATTGGAAGACAGCAACAGTTTCCAGTCAAAGTTATTTCAAAATATTCCGAATATTTCCGATTTACATTGTGAAAATTATCTAAGCGAGAGCTATCGATATATTGTAAACCCGTGCATCCGTACGGTGCAGCTCAGAAATAACCGAGGATGTTTCTCAAAAACAAAATAAAATATGAACATGGGCAGCAATGTCTTCCAATCCAATTCACCTTTCCAGAGTATCCATCCATCATCTGACCTCGTATGACGTCATAATCAGCTCAGCGCGTGTATGATCACGTCACAATCATTACGTCACAAAGGGTTCCATATAGACCGTCATCAAATTTCAAATAGTCCGACACATGGTATGAATTGTATGTCTTTGTAATTCTTTGCTATTTAATAAACACACTGTTGAATATTTTGAAACTAATTTGACTGGGCGCGGTTGCTGCCTTAGGCATAACTAAAACCGGAAAGGCTCATTATGTTTAAAATATTCAACGGAACATTGCTTACTAATTAACATGTGTCTGTGTTGTTGTTGTTGTTGTTTTTAATTGAATTTTTTTAAACGTTTTCACTTATTTACGGGGTTGTTAAGTGATGACGTATTTCCAGCTTCAGCTCGATTGTTAGATACACAAAACAATGTTTTTGTTTACTAACAAATGATGTCGTTGTCCTCTGTCAAGATACTCGAAACGTCGGTTTTTACGAACTTTATGTTCTCGATGAATTTGCAATTTAATAAACATTATGTTAAATAATTTGAAACTAATTTGGCTGGAAGGTGTTGCTACTATAGGAAGTAACAGCTCCCAATTAAATCAGTTTCAAATTATTCAGCAGCTCACCTGTATAGTTACATTGACAAATGGGAGGATCCACAGGTGGGATGTGCGGGGTTTGTGGGGGGTGGGGGTGGAGGGCCAATCGCCAAGCACTCACACGCCCTCCCCCGCCCCCATCCCAAGAACTCTTAGTTTATAATTATTTAATAATTGGCAAAGTTATAATGTAAAGTAATGGTGTTATCTATTACTCAGAATGCATGAAATTACTTTTCAAACTAATTTTTTAATTTTCTGGGGTGGCGAACCATGGACCGCCCAACAATGGGAGTGGAACACCCGCTTCTAGACTTACCCTAATTACATCACGCACACCCACCACACCGCACACCCCTAAACCACAGTCTTAGATCCGCTCCTGTCTTGACATTTAGATTATGTGAATCCGTGGTTCCAAGTTTAAAATCGATTACAGCACTGGTAAGAAGTGGGTGGAGCTTAGCTAGAAATGGGAGGGGTACCACGGGAAAGCTTCCATTCCAGTTTGGAGAAGAGCTCGTCAGTAGAACTTCAGTAGAACTAGTAGAACCTCAATATAACAAGCGTTTTCGAAAAAATGTGCATTTTGACAACATTGTTGTTGCGTTTGGATTTTGACCCCAAAATTGTCATATGTCTCCGGGACCCCACAGGAAAGCTTCCACCCAAGTTTCTACCCAAGTTTCTAGAAGATCCCTCTAGTAGAGCAAGAGTATTAAAAATGTCAGAAGAAGAAGAAGAAGAAGAAGAAGAAGAAGAAGAAGAAGAAGACTTTTCATATACTTTATTACACTCATTCCACTTGACAAACAACTTTAAAATATCATACGATTACATAAAACATAAAAACTCAATACAGTGTATGAATATAAAACATGAGCATATCAAAATGTATCACAAACTTCAAGATATAAGCAAAAATAAGCAACGTATAAAACCTTGAAAGATAACAATTTATAAAACCCCATTAAAAACAAGATTATCATTTTCAATCGTGCACAAAAAACTGTCAAACGCCCAAAACTGTTCGAAAACATCCGGGGCTCCCTTGTTTTGATAAAACTGAAATTCTATTTGAATTTGTGAGTGCAATCTCGAGAGACATTCTCGGAGTGGATCAGTTCGTGTATTGCCATCCAAAAGATGTTGTCTGCTAACAAAGATAGACATTTTACAGTTGGAAAAAAGCCAATTAGACAAACGGTGTCTAATTTTTCGTTTGGAATTGGCTGAGCATTGGGGACAGGGAAACCCTCTCACATAATCAGCCATGTCAAAAACATCGATCTCCAATAAATACAACACGGATCTTTTTACAGCTAAAAGTAATGTCTGAATACGTGAGCACGTTAAAAACATATGAGTAATGTCTTCCTGTCCACCACAGTGAGGGCAGTGATCATTAGGACGAAGATGAAGTACTAAATGTTCGCATTAACCCTTGCTTATAGCGACGCGGGTAAAAACAACAAGATACGTTTAGGTCATCTGTCATCAAATAGGTGTTGTAGGCAGTAAAACAAACAGTTCGCAAATGAAGTGCAGAAGAGGCGACCTCACGCTATACAGATAAGCTGTTGAATAGTTTGACACTAATTTGAAGTGGGATGTGGGGGATGTGGGCTGTTTCGGGATAATGAAGGAATCAAGTTTTAGTAATGTCCCATCCATCTTTAGCTAAGCTGCATCCAAACTTCGCTCGTGTTGGGATCGATCGATCCTGAGCTCCCTGACTATCAATTTCCAGAAAATTATACAGGTTGCCTATGGCAACAGCAGCGCCCAGTCACATTAGTTCCAAAATGTTCAACAGCATGTTTATTAAATAATAAAAACATACAATTCGTACAACAACGGTTAATCCGTCATTAATTAAACGTTCGTGATGAACTTAGCATCGCCATTCATGACGTAATTCAGTATGATGTCACCCTACACGTCATATAGTTGATTCAGACGTCATTTGCGATCGATAAACTTGCTTCCTCTATTATTCAACAGAACGTTTATCAAACATCGGCTTCACCTAAAAACAATTCAGATGGTTGCTTTCGGACCATTTCGTGTCGGTTCAACGTCAAGCGTATCTTAGTTCTGCCGTCAGATACATGATTGACAGACCGGATCACTCACTTGCATGTTTTGTTTCGTGATGCTAAAAAATATATTCGTTGATGCGATGAGGGGCATCTTGTTTATCTTGCTTTCCGATATATCACCCACTGAACTATTTAAGACTAGATGTATAGAGTGCACTGATGGTGTGCGTGCACATTGTTAACGGTGGTGCTCTACGTTAGAATGTCAACTCCCAACTATAGAAATAGAAACTCATCATGTGTATTTGCGCAGAAGGAAATGAGTCATTGAGTTGCACCGCAGAGAGTCGGTGTTGTTTATTTGCAAATTAATGATAGCGATGTGACATACAGATGTGTGTGTAGTTTTTGTAGCAGTTGTCACGTTCTATCTATTATTGTATCTAACCCAGCCTATAAAGGCATTTTTCGCAAAACGAATGGTATCGTTTAAAACACACAATGTCACACGGATCACCAAGATTTGATTTTAAAATATCAAGTAGTTCTTATGCAGCAGGGGTATGAATTAAGGTGGTATGGGGTTTTCCTTTTGATTTATATAGTGAAGAAATATTGTGGGGGGGGGGGGGGGGGGGAAGCACCAAGAGGTCGCTCAATGAATGCAAAACTGGGTACAATTCTCTTTCTGGTTAATATAGTAAGATTTCTATGCGCCCAACAGTGCCAACAGCCAACTCATAAAAATGTCTGTTGTGAACTTTTAACAAAATATCTCTAAAAATAACAAGTATGCATACACGTATATAATATTGCTGATGCGTGAGTACTATATTTCTGAAGTAGGCGTACTCACTCTTGATCTAGGTCATTCTCAGCACGTTCTTCCTGACTTACTCATATAGATACGCATACAGCTGACCGGTGTTAGTGGGAGTACGATGCCCCTACCTATCACGTAGATTAATTGACACTATATACGTGCGTCGTATATAGTTAATTAGGTTATCAGATCAAGTACTGAGTTGTGTTACAAGTAGAACATTCTAGAACTTGTACCCGTTCATCGAAATCCGCTAACTGTTGTCACCTTTATCCCTTTAACACTCAAATTTGGTTTTTTTAAATTTTAATTTTCTCTTTAAAAATGTTCATTTGCGGATCAAGAGAAGACCATCTTTTAAAATTGACCACTGGATTGACTGGCTCGGTTATCGAGCCAGTCATTCCAGTGGTAAATTTTCAAAAATAGTCTTATCTTGACACGCACATGGACATTTCTCAAGACCACTGCAGAGGAAGTTTTTGGTTGGCATGAATGTTAAAGGGTTGAAGATTAAGAGACGTTACATTGTAGCAGTTTCTTAGCAGGCTGTGAACATTTGGTTTAGCTTTCGCTTTTACCGCTCTTATCTTTTCCAATAGCTCAGATGCGTCTTACACCAGTGTGTGCTATGCCTGGCGCACACGACCGTTTTTAACCCAAGACGGGTGAATGCTGACGCAATACGGTCGAACCCACCCGTGTGCGGGTAAATGCGTGTCCGCTTCTTTCGAATTTTCTAAACGCAATGAATATCAAACCCTTTTGATTTTAAACGGACAACCGCAGCGTTGGTCGTAAAACGGACCGTGTGCAACGAAATCCGTCTGCGTGCATACGGGTTGATTGCGTCGTGCAATGAGCATTGCCATTTTGAAAAGAAGGCACGTGGTCGGAAGTTGTTAACAGGTCCCGTAAGGCGGGATTGATGAAATATAATACACGGAGGCCTAAAGAAGGACTGATGCATTAATACCCACACACGTAATCGTGTCGGTAGTGCGTTTTCAAACGCATACTGATCCGTTTGAAACGGTCGTGTGCGCCAGCCGCCAGGCATAGGTGACAAAAATAGACTGACACGTTTATTGAGATCAATAAAGATATTAATACAAAAATATATGTTAAAAATACATGGAGCTTTACTCAAACTTCTATTCATTGTATAAATGTATGTAGTATTGTCGTTGTGAACTGCGGGTAATAACACAAACCTGAAACTCGAATATAAATATAAGCCTATATACTGGGCTTAATTCGCCAAATTACAGTAGTGAAGGGGTTCGCTGTGAGCTATTGTTATGCAAATGAGTTCTTGACCTATTTAAATACTGCGTTCTGATTGGTTGTTCTGAATGAGTGGGTGGAGTCTATCATTCTAAATGAATGGGTGGCCGCTGTGTGCCATTGGTCTAAATGAGCGGGTGTACGCTGTGAGCTATTGTTCTAAATGTCAGGCTACACCTATTGTCTGTTTGCTAAATGACACATGTGTGTTAATGCATAGATTAATGTGTTTTTAAATAGGTATTGACATGCGTGCGTACTGATGAGCATGTTCTGGCTAATCATGTTTAACGTATTAATTAAGTTGGCAGTGGCGCACCCCCCACCCCCACCCCCTTCGTGGTTAAAAAGATAATTTGAAACTAAGTGGAATTGTGGCTTCCTATATCATTGAACATGACTTTTGAATAATGGCATACTGCACAATAGTGGTCACATATTAATTGCAGGTGACCAGTTGTGCGCTATTGTTTTCCTGTCAAAATGATTAATATTTGACCCTATCTCGTTAATCAGGATTTAGAACGATAGCATCCAGCGTCCACCTGCATGAACAATAGCACAGCCATGTCATCTAGAATGATAGCATGCAGCACCCACTTATGAACAATAACACACAGCTGGTTGGTATCTGATGAATAATTTGGAACTAGCACGAATTGTAGCTTCCTATGTAACATTAGTATAAAAAAATATTCGCTTAAACTACCACCATGCAACGATTTAGGTTTGAAAAATCAAAAGGTTAAAATATTATATCTAATGAATATTTTGAAACTAGCGAATTGTAGCTACCTATGTCAAATTAGTATTGAAAAATATCCGCTTAAACTACCATTGCACCATGATTTAGGTTTGAAAAATCAAAAAGTTAAAATATTATATCTGATGAATATTTTGAAACTAGTGCAAATTGTAACTTCCTATGGAAATTAGTATCAAAAAATATTCATTCCTTAGTTATATATCTGTTGAATATTTTGGAACTAGCATGAATTGAAACTTCTTATGTAAAATTATTATCGAAAGATATTCGCTCAAACTACTACTGCACCCCAATTTAGGTTTGAAAAAATCAGAAAATAACATTTTATGACATTTGTAAGTTATATGGTATTAAATTGTGACATTTGATCCTATCTCGACCAATCAAGATTTAGAACAATAACATCCAGCAGCCACATAGCACAACAATAGTGCACCGCCAGTCATTTAGAATGATACTGCTCAGTGTCCCACTTATGAACAATAGTGCACAGCCTGCACTAGATCTGATTTGCGCCGGTTGTGTATGACCTCATGGTTTAGGCATGACACCGATGTAATATGTGATACTGCTAGTTATATCTTGTGCCCCATGTGCATGCCCCCATGTGTGTTCATGGCCATATGTGCGCCCTTGTGTGCATGTGCATGCGTGCCCCATGTGTATAAATATGGTATCATTCCATTAGTATGTGTGCATATTACAATGCGATATTGGGGCAACAGTATAAGGGGCGGTGATTAAATAATACACTTTCTTTATTTTATTTTATTTTATTGACACATCGAAGCAAAATAAGAAAATACAATAATAAACTAAATTAGCAACAACATTTAAATGACATCAATTATTCTATAAATATGTGAGAAACATAATTATTATTATTAATTATCCATTGGTTTTTTCGCATCTTTTCACATATTCTTAGAGTTAAACGTTCCACTTTCGCATCGTTTCTGTCATGTTTTCTTAGCGTCCATAGTATATGCTTCATGTCTACACCTCTCAAGTGATAATATAAGAAATATACACAATAATATCCGCATTCTGTCGTCAGTGCCGGTTGAATATGTTCAGCATTATAGGAATAAATATGTGCATGATGCCCATTGCATACATTTGATATCATTTTTCTGTCTGAAGGGCGTCTTCCATAAGGGTCAAAGTATTCTGCTTTTCCACTCGATATGTAATAAACCACGACCCAGTGCTGCCCGCCTTTATTACTGGGATGTGTGTTTATCACTAATGAAGATGAATGATATTTAATATGAGCGGGTACATTGTCAATTGGAAAAACTCTATCGTATCATATTATCAAATTCAGCATAGCAAATCACGTTTGTTGTATCAGGTAGTGCTTCCCTAAAATGGAATAGGACTCTTAACGATCCAGTATGTTTATGGTATCGGTGCTCTGAATTAGCTAAATCAGGATTAAAATCCCATGCGAATAGTGTCATGCCATATCTGAAGTGTGCTTTATCAATTGGGTACCCGCAGTCTTTAAATGGTGCTCCAGTACCACTGAACAGCGAAAAGTAGGCATCAGAGTAAATGTCGTCACTAAATGATGGGCGTATTGGTGATGTTGTCACCTCTTCCCCATTAATATAGTATGTAGCATATATAGTTTTATTATAATAAAACCTGAATGGGTTTTTAGTAACAACACCATTATAAGCATCATTTGGTACAAAACTGAATAATACACTTGTAGGAAGCTGTCCGATAAATATTTTATCTCTATCCATGCTCATAACTCCACTCGGTACCGCAAAGGTTTTACATACAACATGACAAATCTTTCTCAGAGTAGCCGCATGCGATACTAACAGATCAAAGGATGGTATAGCTTAACGTCCAAATAAGTTAGCCGACAATAACTTCAGCTTAGGTTTGAGATCGCCTGTAGACATAATGACGAACGTATCTTTACTCCGCTGCAGGCATACACTCAGATCAATGGATTCGATTAGAAATCGGTCCTACAGAAACATATCAGTGTGTATGCACCCAATTATTTGCATGGTCTTATTTTCAGCCATCATTTTTCTGCGTGCTTGAAATCCTAAGTTAGTATCAGCAACATTATCAAATTCACCAGCATCGTCTATTCACCATCCAGCAAGTTGGAGATGTGAGGCTGCAGCATCGCTTCCATACTTAAGCAATGTTTCAAAATAATGAGTACGTCCATAACCTGCCTGACTGACATAATACCGCCCCCAAGGCACTGCATTACTCAATCTTCTCATCGTTGTCATCTGAAATGTAGACAGAGTACACCCAGTCACGTTCCGTCCTCGAATGGTATATTTGAGCCTGACCTATCAGTTATAAGTATTCCTACTGTATTGATATAGTTGTTTGCCATGGAACGATACTGAATATCGGGAAACATCCACTGGCATATATCGACAGTGGAATCACTCTGAGCGGTGGTGCTGATGAGAGAGAGACAACATCGCAGTATATATATATGCTGTCATTGGTCCACCCTGGCAAATCTTTTGAAATGATTTTAATACTTCTCCTGGTCCTATATGTATTTTTTCATCATAGACAATTAAATTAGATACTTTTAGGCCAAACTGAATACCATAATTACATCTAATCATAAGAGATACAAGATTCATGTGATGTAAATAAGAATTGAGAAATCTTTTTATTTTTTTTAATTTCTGATGATTTTTTATCTGTCCATTTATATAGTCTACCATATTATTCACTGCATAGTATCCGTTTGGTACTTTTATAATATGTGATTTGCTAAGTTCCAGAAAAATATGCCAAATTTCCCTGTGCACTAGGCTGATCATTCTGCAGCCCTCTTTTGAGTTTGTACAAATCAACAGGTACTGGTTTACCAACACCAACTAAAATACCAGATTTGGCATTATCCTCATCCTTCTTCTTCTTTGTCTTACTCCACGCATATATTTGTATGTAACTTTCTCTAGTAATAGTAAGCCCGCTCCTGGGTCATAGTACGCTTGGGATTCCTACTTCCCACTCGCCATCTAATGACAATAGCATCTGTAGCTGCATTCTAAACTCGGATATCTTATTGTTTGGATAGTACTGCATACTACTGTTGCTCAGAAGAGTCACGTAAAACTGGTCCTCGTTCATTCTCCAAAGACGGTTGTGGGATCTTTAATGTCTTAATGCACAGGCTGGGTAATATTTACCCTAAACAACCACTCAGAAGCGATATCCAGATACCTGGCTGACCATTCTGGATACTCAGATTCACGATATATGTAATGATCATGATATAAATGATCTCCTCCTTTGGTACACGTGAACCCATTGCGTGCCACATTCCCTGATCTGAACGTCTCTCTATATACTCATCCATTATTAATGGTGTATAGTGTTGAGCTCAGTAACCCACGAGTTAAACTTGGAGGGATAGCTGAGTCACTTGACGTAATATTCATGTACTCCGTTGCTGCCTTCCTACTCTTAATTATCTGTTTCACAGCATATTCTCTATCTTCTTTCATTCCACAAATTTTCTGAATCTCATCGTGATAAAAGGTTCCAATAATTGAATCACCCAAATAATCTTCTAATTTATATAAGATCGGATATTTGTCAGAAGGAACATCGTTCACCTTAAACAATTCCTGGCTCCACGGCCCGTGATATGCCTTCTCAAATGTCATTCTTGCTTACGAGATTCTCACATGATCACCCGCTTTAGGTGTATTTTTCTTCAGTTTAAGGTTCTCATTCTTGTTCTTCCCTACATATATATTTCTCCATGCAATCAGCTCAGTACTACGATCAACATGTATCGGTGGCATACGTGTGCTGGTGTGTACAGTTTTATTGTATGATGCGACTAAACTAGGTAATACATCGATATACCTTCTCGTATTATTATGAGTCATGTATCTATATATTCGGCCCTTTAACGTCCGCTGAAAACATTCCACCATAGCAGTGTGCAGATCATTCTGCGAGGTATAGAAATGTATTCCATTCTCAGTCAAATATTTCTTAACTACTCCATTGATGAACTCACCACCTTTGTTAGTTTGAATAGCATGTGGGCGTCGTTCAGTACATTACAGAATGGCTTCTAATCCTTTCTTGACTGATGCAGACATTTTGCTAAACAGATTTTCCACCCATGCATACTTCAAGAGCGCATCAACAATGCAGAGTAGGAATAATATGGCATCGTTTTCCTTTGCTAGCATTCCCATTGAGCACAGATCTGCCTGCCATAACTTGCCAACAGCCGTTATTGTTATCTTATGTCTGGTATACTTTATTCTCCATGGTCTGTGAAGGGTCTATACATCCTGATGTTTTAACCATTCTTCCATATAGACACGTAGTATTTTACCTTTAAATACATTGTATAGCTTTTCCTTTCCACCAAAGGAGGCAGAATGCTTCGCATCGTAATATAGTTTCGCCAATTTAGCATCATTCATTACATCACTAAATTCACCCACACTGATGTAGTATATCTCTTTGCTTTGCTCTTTTTCTTCCCGTTACCCATTAGAGAAGGCATATACTCACTAACAGACGGTGTCCCTGTGCTTTTTCTATGCATCCTTTTACTCGCAGCAGAAGGTGTGTACTCACTGACTCTATCATCATTGTCATTGACATTATATATCTGCTGCAGTGTCTTCTCTTGTCCGACAAATCTGTGTGGTATGTTTGAGTCACGTAGTAGATTAAGAAACTTTCCCTCTGTGACATCGAGCACACTGTTATGTTGAGGTTTGCGCCCATGAGCAACAACGTTTGTAAGCAGATCGAGTACTTTACCTTTCAGATCAAACATACCCGCCATCGTTACTTCGCTTAGATCATTAACATCAAAACTTTCAGGAATTATTCTGCTGGCTTTTGTCTTATATGTCTTTGGTATTCCCCTCATTGTGCGATCAAGTATTTGTGTAGGCAGTGCATCTGACGTAGGTATGGGTTGAAGATGTGGTGTGTGAGACTGATGCCCTATTGATTGTTGATAGCAGCGCCTATATTTATCCAATACTTGCGAATACGATGTTGACTTTTCATGCTCAGATATATCGTGTCATGCCAATATATTGGATATCTCGTTGTCAAGACTAATAGCTTTACATATCGCTGGGTCTGTCTGTAGCAGAGATATTTTACTCTGTTCATTTAAATTGCCTATCACTTGGTGTGGTACCAAAGCCATCTTACGTACATGTTCCATCGTCTCACATGAACAGTTCACCAATTAATGGCACTAGTGTGCCAATCACTGCGGGTAATATGGCTCCCAAAAATCCACCTGTCTGTAACAGATGTCTTTTATGTGCGTATGGTACTCCACGACTGGTCAGCGCATGCATATGGCATTTATATTTACTCAGTTGCTTGTATCGTGATTTAGTAAGTCAGACATTTTCACGCAATACATTAAGGCATGACTCGCATAGCACATCTATCAATTCATTTGAACATTGCTTGAGTAAATCATTTCTGATCTTTGCTCTTACTTTGACCAGATATTGTAGCATAGGTAAATGCTGTCTTATATTACGTGGTGCCTTTTTTTCACTTCTTTGGTATGTACACATAACAGACGTCCTTTGGATGAACAGTTGAACAGAGTCTGATATTGTCTGGTGTTGACTCTTTCAAATCCAAAAGTAGATATGAGTGAGGTGTGCGTGTAGCATCCTTATATGCTTCTATCAAATACTTTGTATTACAAGGATATGTCTGATTGGATAAAGAGCGTATAGAGGATGCATTATGTGGATTCTTAAACAATACCATGTAATGACAGTTAATTGATAAGTTGCGTTGATTACGCGACTTGTGAAAAGATTTTGTGCTACAAAGATAACGCTTCAGTTCTCATGATGAGAACGTTTTGTAAATAAGTCAGCGACATTTTCCTCGCATTTATTCATCAATACATCTAGTATCACCAACGTCCTACAACTTCTGTCTAATTCAACATTTACTCCTTTAAATTCTACTTCTTGGGCTAAATCATTATATCCATCTTGCCACATGCCATAGCAGTACACGATCCTCTGTGGAGGGAGATTACTTGCCAATTGATCTCTTATTAATGCTTTTATCATTTCAGTTTTACCACACTGTGTCGGACCACAGAAAACCATGGTAAAGGGGTGATATAACATTGTATTACAGTCAAGCATTGACGCCATCACCTTCACTCGCAAACGTAATCATTCAGCTGCCATAGCATATGCACAAACACTTATCAGAAGCACAATGACGTAATATGACTTAATGTAATGATGCATGTTCACATTTAGGAGACATCACTGTCTGAAATGCACATGAATGCGCTAATCCTTGAACCATTACTACATTAATAATGCTTTGCACACTCACCAGCCTTTATCTGGCAAAGATCATAATACCATTGGCGTCCAATTATATTCAAATTTGTAACAGCACATTTTACTCCGCTTTGAAAATGTGTTAGGTTATTTATGAGCTGGATTGTACAGCAGAGAAAGTGGCAAAGCATAAACACATGCTCTGTGACAGCCATTCCAATATTCTGAATGGTGCGTGTCTAGCTGCGTACTATGATAGTACATGCGGATCTGTATTTTTGGCATGGGCGGGAGGCGGGTGGCTCATTAAAAGTAATGATTTGTAACAAGACACAGTTAAGCATATGAAATATCCCAACAGGCACATGACATTCATGACATGATTTCAATGTGGATTCAACGTTGAAACAACATCATGTGCCTTCTGGGTATATGTTTTAGCCAGTCATTCCAGTTGAAAGGTTTATTAAAAAATAAGCTTTCCTATACTTGAAAATAATTCCTTGAATATTACACAAACCATTTTAAACCATCAACGTAACCATATGATGTGTTTCAGTAAAAAATATACATATGCTCTTCAAGTGCTTATCAGTATATAATCCTGATACTATTATTATGAAGGCAGTCATTTCATATGTGAATTTTCTAAAACCCATATGCAAATTTTCAAAAAACATTTTCTAAATATAAAATATGTTTTCACTAAACCTGTTTTATCTCTAAGAACATTTATGGTTAGGTGAAGTGTATCAGTGAAGATTATTATGAAGGAAGTCATTTCACATGTGAATTTTCAAAAAACCATCCTTTAATGGCTAAAACTATTTTCATTTTCATATCAAGAGACATTATCGACCCAGTCATTCCAGCTGAAAGGTTTTTTTTAATAAGCTTTCCTATCCTTGAAAATAGTTCCCTCAATGGTGTGTAAACCATTTTAAACATGTAAACATAATTGACGTTTATCAGTAAAAATATACATATGCTATTCAAGTGCTTTTTTCAGTATATAATCCTGATGCTATTATTATGAAGGCAGTCATTTCATATATGAATTTTCAAAAAACCATTTTCTACATATAAAATATGTTTTCACTCATCCTGTTTTATCTCTAAGAACATTTATGGTTAGATGAAGACTATTATGAATGAAGTCATTTCATATGCGAATTTTCGAAAAACATTATATATCAGTGGTAACCCTAACAGTAGCACGATGACATGATATGATGTAATGAAGCATATGATCGTGTTTAGGAGACATGACTGACTGAAATGCATGCATAATGCTCACTAATTTTTGAACCGTTACTCCATAAATAATGCTTTGCACACTCACCAGTCATTATGTGGTAGCGATCAAAATGCTGATGGCATGTGTTGTATAGTACTACGTGCTTCAGCCTGCAGTTGGCGCACATTATGGAGAGATCACCACAGTGCTCTATTCAACTGCATTTCGTAGTGTGTTTTTGGTGAGTGCAATGTGTGCAGATGTGTTTTGAAGTATTGGATTAACATACCGATGCATATTGCCAATAGAGGGTGAGGTGATGGGTGCACCATTCAATGGCATGATTGACAATGAGTAAACAAATTAAATCATTTTTTTACATTTTTATTAATACTGACATCGTAAATGACACAACATATTAGTACATCAATATGACTCTAGTACACAACATCAAACTGCAATATGATTACTAATACTACAATATTAAGACAATATATTAATTAAAGGCAATGATATTAAGGGTATTGATATTATGGTGTTAACAGTTGTTTAACATATATTATATCGGTGACGCACTTAAACCATGATGTCATACACAACCGGTCCAAATCAGTACTTTACTCTTTAGTGACTAAATTTGGTCCTGCATCAAACTGGGATACAACGATATGTTTTCTAATACTGCAATATTAAGACAATATATTAATTAAAGGCAATGATATTATGGCATTATCAATTGTTTAACATATATTACATCGGTGATGCGCCTAAACCATGATGTCATACACAACCGGCACAAATCAGTACTTAACTCTTTGGTGACTAAATTTGGTTCTGAAAATAATATATCATGCTTAGCCTTTTAATGGCAAGAGGAAGACCCATTTGCGGACAGAGAGGAGACTAATTTTGAAAATTTACCACCGGAATGACTGCCACAGGTACCTAAATAGTGGCACAGTGGTTATTTAAGTCTCATGAATATTTTGAAACTAATTTGACTGTGCGATGACATAGGAAGCTACAAACTTGCATTCATGTTAGTTTCATAATATTCAACAGCATAGATATATAGTTGATAGACCGCTAAGGAGGATGGCTATGGACGGTTTCGCCATTAAAGGGTTATATTAATTAAAGGCATCAATATTATGGCATTAACAGTTGTTTATCTTATATTACATCAATGTTGTACATTAACCATGATGTCATACACACTTTTGAACAATAGCAGTACATCGTTACTATTTATATTCATACTATGCTAGTGTAATCATATGGAACAGAAGATAAATCGGCCAGTTTCAAAATTCGTTTTGAAGACGGGTCTGAAGATCTTACTACTATTGACTAAAAGAATTCTAAATTGAGACATACATGTGATCTTAGATGGGTAGCTTAGTAGGACACTATTACTATCCATAATTTCACCATCTTTTATAATTTGATCGATGAATTTTTTCATTGCGTCAAAATTTACTTGTTTTGATTGCTCAGTACCCCACGTTAAACCTTTACCATTTGATATCTGTTTATCAATCGATGGATCATCACAATGATTCATCTCAAGACTATAGTTTTTTTGACCAAGTGCGCAAAAACTTGTTAACTCATCGTCGGACGGGATTTCACTCATCCAAGAACCTAGATACCCGCTTCGATCCTAAATGCTCGGCCCACCTTCATGGGTACTAAATACCACAGAATCTGTATCATGATAGGCTATGTGGCGACCGAGCAAGGACAAGACTTCATACAGTTTCATTCGCCCATAAGCTGTCATGAAAGATGCAAGAATACAGTTGGTATTTAATGGGGACTCAACGTACTCTTCATTGACTGAGTATGCCACCATTAAAAGATTATCATTGAGGAATGAAATGCTGCGGACAGATCTACTTTTATCCCTCAAAAGCTCTAGTAGCTCTTTTCACATTGATACCATCTTATTCTTGGTGTGATCACAAAATATTCGATCAGGATTTAGCTACAAAACGTAGAGCCGGATTATTTGATATTTTTGCTGGGCCAAGTTGTATAGCCTCATGTGCATAGTACTCTTGTATATAGCACTCTTTATCGCTTTTACTACAGACCCAGTCAGGATACTACTTAATTTTGATGAACCGGTTAATGTATTCAGAAAATAGTCCCTTATCGCCATGTTGTTCAGATTACAATGACTCAGGATAATGCCAAACTTCGTATATCTTTTTAATGATATAACGATGGTGAATAGCTAACTGTAGCTCAGGAGTTGTCCACGTTCCGCATAAGGAACGTTGTTCTTCTGCATGTTCGCATACTGTAGATTGACCGATTCTTGCACATTCGGCTCATAGTACCAACATGAGCCACTTACCTATTCTAGTAGATAATACTGGAAAGTATAAATCACAAGGATTTAAAAAGACAAAAGAATTCATGGACCATCTTATCATTCAAATCGTCGCCTCTTACTGCCTCGTATGCACCGTCTGGAAAATGGCATTGTTTCATCACTGATGGGTACATGGAAATGCAGTCTAGATATTCTGGCTTAGTATGTTCATCCGCTTCCAGAAATAATCGAATTGCGGATGTATACCCACCAAATAGCATGTCACACGGAGCTATGGGGTGTGCTAAGTCCAATTCAGTGATAGAATCATTTAGTCCATCGGTATTATCATTCAGTTTCTTAAACTCGCATTCCCACATAATTCTCACCATATATTCATGCAATTTGAATAATGAAATGCGATATTGAAGAGTGGAATATGCTTCTTCGTAGATATGGTGTATATGTCTGTTCACGTTCATTACCACAGCAGTCAGACTCG
Source organism: Chaetoderma sp. LZ-2023a (assembly GCA_034401795.1). Lineage (NCBI taxonomy): Eukaryota > Metazoa > Mollusca > Caudofoveata > Chaetodermatida > Chaetodermatidae > Chaetoderma > Chaetoderma sp. LZ-2023a. The sequence goes on from CM067359.1 coordinate 37,237,007, forward strand.
TGCCTGTGAAATTTACACCCGCAAAACTCAAATATAATATTTTCGCGTGGAGCGAAGCCATCTACATAATGCCCGCAAAACTTATGATGGCAATCATTACACATTATCATATGCGATACGACTGTAGAATTGCATGCGTCAATACCTGATTTAGCGGAGAAACATCGGCGACAGAGTGCTATGCAATCATGAGTATTACTATATAATATGTCGCAATACGGGCAGTAATTGCACACCATAAGAAATGCTGTGATAGACGTTATTAATGAAATGTGATTATCGCATTCGGAATCTAAAAGATATATTGATGGCAGAGTAGCAGTAGAGGTGCTACCAAATAGACATTCATGCATTGACTCGGAGTAGACGCGGATACCAAATTCATTGCCGAAATGTTGTTGAAATTTCAACCAGTCAGTGCTATTAATTTCGCGTTCAAGAATACAACATGCTGCATGATCCTCACGCACCATATGAGTCTGATATGTTTAATTATGAATCAAATTGTTCCGTTCATGTTTAGTGATCTGATTCTTTGTTTTCTCAATAAATTTTATGCCTAAATATATACCGGCTGTGAAACAGAATGGATATTCTGCACAAGAGGTATAATACATTTTTTGACACATGTACTCGTCTTTATCATCGCAATGTATATTTAGCAGATTTAAATGGTTATGATGGATCGCACCATGGTGAATATCATGCCGTCCGCCATATTTGTAGTCCTCAACACGAAAAACTTGAAACTCAAAGCCATCTGATAGTTTGCAGTTAGTGTTTGACTGAATTACTTTTCCAACCGAATCCAAAATTTTGATCCAGTGTAATTTTATTCCACATCATAAAATCCATCGTGAAAGGCATATCCAATGCCGATTGAATGATCTCAATTCTTACATGGTTATTTGATTGAACATTGCTATAGCCACTATAAGTATCGAGCAGAGTTTGAACCATGCCTGATATAAACTCTGAATGAGTTAAAGGCGAATTGGCAATAGGATATTTCTTAAATGATGCGCTATATTCAGTACCGTCAATACAATATTTTTTACTATGGAACTTACGTATAGTCTTCGACGTTATATAGTCCGAATAATCGATCAGACCACCATCTACCTGAGGTTGGATAGGAGCATATGCAACGTCATTATATAAGAGGAATTGATCATTATTGATCGATAGATCGTGGTCATCATGTAACAAATATTGATTATGATCATTATTAGTGAGTGGAATGCATGCAGATATTTGATGCATAATGTTCGTTACATTGGTGCTCATCACATTTTGCATGATTCGCTGGTCTGTTTGATCGAAGATAGGTGCTTGTCATGTAGGTACATTTATGTATAATAAATCAACGAATTGAGGTTGGGTAGAAGAAGGTACATCAGCATGTGGTAAACAGTCAGATATTTGCCGCATAATACTCACATCCACCGCGATGTCATTAGGAGTGGGTACGATGTCGCTACCTAAATAATCAGTTAGAAATTGATCATTATTGCTCAATATCTCAGTGTCAACATGCTGCAAATATTGATTAAGATCATCATTAGTAAGCGGAATGCTTGCAGATATTTGATGCATAATGTTCATCACGTAGTCACTAGTCACATTTTGCACGATTCGCTGGTCTATTTGATCGAAGATAGGCACTTGTCGTGTAGGTACATCAACGAACTGAGGCTGGGTAGAAGAAAGTACATCATCATGTGGTAAACAGTCAGATATTTGCCGCATAATATTCACATCCACTGCAACGTCGTTAGGAACGTGTACGATGTCACTATCTAAATAATCAGTTAGAAATTGATCATTATTGCTCAGTGTCAACATGATGCAAATATTGATTAAGATCGTCATTAGTAAGCAGAATGCTTGCAGATGTTTGCCACATAATGTTCATCATGTAGTCACTAGTCACATTTTGTGTGATTCGCTGGTCTGTTTGATCGAATATAGGCACTTGCCGTGTAGGATCATTTATATAGTTACCATATTCCAATACACCGCCATACTGAGGCTGGCTAGAAGAAGGTACATCAGTGTGTGGTAAACAGTCAGATATTTGCCACATAATATTCACATCCACTGTGATGTCGTTAGGAGCGGGTACGATGTCACTATCTAAATAATCAGTTAGAAATTGATCATTATTGCTCATTAGGTCAGTGTCAACATGCTGCAAATATTGATTTAAGATCGTCATTAGTAAGCGGAATGCTTACAGATATTTGCCGCATAATTTTCTCCACGTTGTCGCTAGTTTTATTTTGAGCGAATCGCTGGTCTGTTTGATCGAAGATAGGCACTTGTCATGTAGGCTCATTTATATACTTACCATATTCCAATACACCATCGTACTGAGGCTGGCTAGAAGACGGTACATCAGCATGCAGTAAACAGTCAGATATTTGCTGCATAATATTCGCATGCATTGTGATGGCAGTAGGAGCGGGTACGCTGTCATTATCTAACAGATCTATCAGAAATCATTCATTATTGCTCAATAGCTCATGGTCAACATGCTGCAAATATTGATTAGGATCGTCATCAGTAAGCGGAATACATGATGATATTTGCCACATAAAGTTTGTCATGTAGTCACTAGTCTTATTTTGCATGTCATACTGTTCTGCTTGATCGAAGATAGGCACTTGATGAGCATGGTCAAGTATGCTTTCACATGGTGTCCAATACACGCGTTGTGTAGTGTCATTGTTTAATGGCATGCGATCCTCTTTGGCCATCTGTTGTAAGATTGCACTAATAGCATTCTCTTGTTCGTTTAGTTTATCATCCATAATTGTGTAAATAAATCGATATCCTAATGCTAAATGGTCAAATATAGTTCACTACTTGCTTTAAGAAACAAGATTACCATCGAGAGAATAAGTTCGCTATATATTGTCAACTTCTTTACACATTAAGCTCTCATTATTTATTTGAACACAATTCTATTAACGTCATCAATCAATTGTATGGCATGTAGCGATCGATACATACGTCTATGTTAAATCATATCACTTTTATACTAACTAAAACCCATTTTGTTCATGCAGGTGTCCAACGTGTGCTATTGTTCATGCAGGTGCGTGCTAGTGTTCATAAGTGTTGGCTGTGCACTATTGTTCATAAGTGGGCGCTGCATGCTATCATTCTAAATGGCATGGCTGTGTGACATTGTTTATGCAGGTGGAGGCTGGATACTATTGTTCTAAATCCTGTTTGATGAGATATGGTCAAATATTAATCATTTTGACAGGAAAACAATAGCGCACAGCTGGTCACCTGCAATTCATATCTGACCACTATTGCGCAGTATGCCATTATTCAAAAGTCATGTTCATTGACATAGGAAGCCACAATTCTGCTTAGTTTCAAAATATCTTTTAACCACAGGGGGGGGGGGGGTGCCACCGCCGCCCACCTAATTAATACATTAAACATGATCAGCCAGAACACGCTCATCATTGCGCACGCATGTCAAAACCTATTTAAAAACACATTAATCTATGCATTAACTCACATATGCCATTTAGCAAACAGACAATAGCGTGTAGCTGGACATTTAGAACAATAGCTCACAGCGTACACCGGCTCAATTATTACAATAGCACACTGCGGCCACCCACTCATTTAGAATGATAGACTCCACCCACTCATTTAGAACAACCAATCAACGCAGTATTTAAATAGGTCAAGAACTCATTTGCATAACAATAACTCACAGCGAACCTCTTCACTACCAATCACTTGTGTTATCTTTGCTATTGTCAGCTACGGTTGAATGAGTTTGATTTAGCTGAGGTCATATAGATAAAAAAAAATACCCCCACCATACTCCTGGATTAACAATGTACCACTATTCTGATATAATATCCTATATGCCTATGTTAAAGGAAGGAACAAGGGAAGCATCAAATGCTATTGAATGTGGACATTGTAAAATAATTAAGTTACTACCACCAGTAAAATTAAATGAGTTGCAAGAATTCTTTAACTCCTCTTGTGTCAACAGCGTCTCAAAGCGCTCAAAATACTACTTGATATATCAATTAAACATTTTTATGGTCAATATTTTTCAAGATATTTTAATTTTAGACTAATTTTGTAAATTTACCACCGAATTTTTTTTCGCCGGCTTGACCATTAAAGGGTTAATGGTAAACTAAATTAACGTTTTTACTTAGCCAGTGTCTATCTGCAGGCCGAGAGAAGAGTATTTTTGAAAATTTACCACTAGAATGACTGGCTCGGTAACCGAGCCAGTCATTCTAGTGGTAAATTTTCAAAAAATACTCCTCTATAGGCCTTTCAAATAGCCATGTCTGAAGACGAATGCAAAGTAGTTTTCAGTCAGTTTGACCATTAAAGTGTTACGTTGACACAAGAATGGTTAAGCGACTTGATTAGGGTCGAAATTGCACTCTATAAAACGAAAACTGGTAACAGATTTCTTCGGTTTGCATATTGCATGGATTATTGAATGTTAAAATCGTCGATTGTCACTGTTTCCAGATTTAACAAAACGTGTTGCAATGTTTTCTCTTTTGAAAAGGGTGCAGGTAAGATTTGCGCGGTATGGTATAATATCAAACGTTACCGATGTCAATTTTCAAACCGGTTTAAACCTAATATCGGTTGTGTGGGTGGGGGAGGGGTGGGGGGGGGGGGGGTTCAAGGGTGTGTCGGTACAATTATTATATGTAATATTTTTTTCGATAAAGGTATAGCACGTATATACAGTACATGTTTCTCGTGAATTTTTTAATTTCTATATAATCATCATCAATAGTGCAGGCCTAAGTATCCAATTTCTTCTACCAGCAAGCAATATAGAGAAGGGAGGTGAAGCTATGTATAGGCTAGGTAGGCCTATATAACTATCATCTCTGATTACGCCATTAATAGTTGTTAAAATCGAGACGCTTACTGACTACCAACAGTATGTGTTACATCTACATTCGATTAAATTTAATGATGAGCGTAGTCGAGTTCAATCATCAGATTTATCGTTTGTTTGTTCATTGCGCGTCGAACATCTAGATATATGCCTTTGGTAGCTAGGCCAATAATCGGCGATTACTTTTTTAATTTTTGGTTAAAAAAACCTGTTGCTGCCAAGGACAGAAAAACAACTTTCAATCAACATTGTATGGTCGTGCATGGTTGGAAATGTATGCCTATCGAAGTAAGCCTATTATATAATACGAACTGACTGGTCATGGTGATCGTTAACTTGTGATCTTAACTTGAAGGACTTATCTAAGTATGGGGTGTGTAACTTAGATTTGTTGTAATAACTCCCACGTACAGAAATAAAACAACAATAAACATATTTGTTTTGTATCTTCATTGCGATAATTTAAGATCACTCGCGATGTGATCTGCCTGTTTAGACTAGCCGATGGTTTCAACAGTCTTAGATATAGTAATCATGTGATGTTACTGTAATGTTATGTTAATATTAGGTTATGTTAACATGCAATATTAGGTTATGTTAACATGCTATGTTATGTTAATATTAGGCTATGTTAACATTCTATGTTATGTTAATATTAGGTCATGTTAACATGCAATATTAGGTTATGTTAACATGCTATGTTATGTTAATATTAGGTTATGTTAACCTGCTATGTTATGTTAATATTAGGTTATGTTAACATGCTATGTTATGTTAATATTAGGTTATGTTAACCTGCTATGTTATGTTAATATTAGGTTATGTTAACATGCTATGTTATGTTAATATTAGGTTATGTTAACATGCTATGTTATGTTAATATTAGGTTATGTTAACATGCTATGTTATGTTAATATTAGGTTATGTTAACATGCAATATTAGGTTATGTTAACATGCTATGTTATGTTAATATTAGGTCATGTTAACATGCAATATTAGGTTATGTTAACATGCTATGTTATGTTAATATTAGGTTATGTTAACATGCTATGTTATGTTAATATTATGTCATGTTAACATGCAATATTAGGTTATGTTAACCTGCTATGTTATGTTAATATTAGGTTATGTTAACCTGCTATGTTATGTTAATATTAGGTTATGTTAACATGCTATGTTATGTTAATATTAGGTTATGTTAACCTGCTATGTTATGTTAATATAAGGTCATGTTAACATGCTATGTTATGTTAATATTAGGTTATGTTAACATGCTATGTTATGTTAATATTAGGTTATGTTAACATGCTATGTTATGTTAATATTAGGTTATGTTAACATCCAATATTAGGTTATGTTAGCATGCTATGTTATGTTAATATTAGGTCATGTTAACATGCAATATTAGGTTATGTTAGCATGCTATGTTATGTTAATATTAGGTTATGTTAACATGCTATGTTATGTTAATATTAGGTCATGTTAACATGCAATATTAGGTTATGTTAACATGCTATGTTATGTTAATATTAGGTTATGTTAACATGCTATGTTATGTTAATATTAGGTCATGTTAACATGCTATGTTATGTTAATATTAGGTTATGTTAACATGTTCTGTTATGTTAATATTAGGTTATGTTAACATGTTCTGTTATGTTAATATTAGGTTATGTTAACATGCTATGTTATGTTAATATTAGGTTATGTTAACATGTTCTGTTATGGTAATATTAGGCTATGTTAACATGCTATGTTATGTTAATATTGGGCTATGTTAACATGCTATGTTATGTTAATATTAGGTTACGTTTACATGATATGTTATGTTAATATTAGGTTACGTTAACATGATATGTTATGTTAATATTAGGTCATGTTAACATGTTATGTTATGTTAATATTAGGTCATGTTAACATGCTCTGTTATGTTAATATTAGCCTATGTTAACATTCTATGTTATGTTAATATTAGGTCATGTTAACATGTTATGTTATGTTAATATTAGGCTATGTTAACATTCTATGTTATGTTAATATTAGGTCATGTTAACATGCAATATTAGGTTATGTTAACATGCTATGTTATGTTAATATTTAGTTATGTTAACATGCTATGTTATGTTAATATTAGGTTAAGTTAACATGTTCTGCCATGTTAATATTAGGTTATGTTAACATGCTATGTTATGTTAATATTAGGTCATGTTAACATGCTATGTTATGTTAATATTAGGTTATGTTAACATGTTCTGTTATGTTAATATTAGGCTATGTTAACATGCTATGTTATGTTAATATTAGGCTATGTTAACATGCTATGTTATGTTAATATTAGGTTACGTTAACATGATATGTTATGTTAATATTAGGTTACGTTAACATGATATGTTATGTTAATATTAGGTCATGTTAACATGTTATGTTATGTTAATACTAGGCTATGTTAACATACAACATTAGGTTAATATTAGGTTATGTTAACATGCTATGTTATGTTAATATTAGGCTATGTTAAGATTCTATGTTTTGTTAATATTAGGCTATGTTAACATGCAATATTAGGTTATGTTAACATGCTATGTTATGTTAATATTATGTTATGTTAACGTTCTATGTTATGTTAATATTAGGTCATGTTAACATTCTATGTTATGTTAATATTAGGCTATGTTAACATGCAATATTAGGTTATGTTAACATGTTATGTTATGTTAATATTAGGTCATGTTAACATGCTCTGTTATGTTAATATTAGCCTATGTTAACATTCTATGTTATGTTAATATTAGGTCATGTTAACATGTTATGTTATGTTAATATTAGGCTATGTTAACATTCTATGTTATGTTAATATTAGGTCATGTTAACATGCAATATTAGGTTATGTTAACATGCTATGTTATGTTAATATTTAGTTATGTTAACATGCTATGTTATGTTAATATTAGGTTAAGTTAACATGTTCTGCCATGTTAATATTAGGTTATGTTAACATGCTATGTTATGTTAATATTAGGTCATGTTAACATGCTATGTTATGTTAATATTAGGTTATGTTAACATGTTCTGTTATGTTAATATTAGGCTATGTTAACATGCTATGTTATGTTAATATTAGGTTATGTTAACCTGCTATGTTATGTTAATATTAGGTTATGTTAACATGCTATGTTATGTTAATATTAGGTTATGTTAACCTGCTATGTTATGTTAATATAAGGTCATGTTAACATGCTATGTTATGTTAATATTAGGTTATGTTAACATGCTATGTTATGTTAATATTAGGTTATGTTAACATGCTATGTTATGTTAATATTAGGTTATGTTAACATCCAATATTAGGTTATGTTAGCATGCTATGTTATGTTAATATTAGGTCATGTTAACATGCAATATTAGGTTATGTTAGCATGCTATGTTATGTTAATATTAGGTTATGTTAACATGCTATGTTATGTTAATATTAGGTCATGTTAACATGCAATATTAGGTTATGTTAACATGCTATGTTATGTTAATATTAGGTTATGTTAACATGCTATGTTATGTTAATATTAGGTCATGTTAACATGCTATGTTATGTTAATATTAGGTTATGTTAACATGTTCTGTTATGTTAATATTAGGTTATGTTAACATGTTCTGTTATGTTAATATTAGGTTATGTTAACATGCTATGTTATGTTAATATTAGGTTATGTTAACATGTTCTGTTATGGTAATATTAGGCTATGTTAACATGCTATGTTATGTTAATATTGGGCTATGTTAACATGCTATGTTATGTTAATATTAGGTTACGTTTACATGATATGTTATGTTAATATTAGGTTACGTTAACATGATATGTTATGTTAATATTAGGTCATGTTAACATGTTATGTTATGTTAATATTAGGTCATGTTAACATGCTCTGTTATGTTAATATTAGCCTATGTTAACATTCTATGTTATGTTAATATTAGGTCATGTTAACATGTTATGTTATGTTAATATTAGGCTATGTTAACATTCTATGTTATGTTAATATTAGGTCATGTTAACATGCAATATTAGGTTATGTTAACATGCTATGTTATGTTAATATTTAGTTATGTTAACATGCTATGTTATGTTAATATTAGGTTAAGTTAACATGTTCTGCCATGTTAATATTAGGTTATGTTAACATGCTATGTTATGTTAATATTAGGTCATGTTAACATGCTATGTTATGTTAATATTAGGTTATGTTAACATGTTCTGTTATGTTAATATTAGGCTATGTTAACATGCTATGTTATGTTAATATTAGGCTATGTTAACATGCTATGTTATGTTAATATTAGGTTACGTTAACATGATATGTTATGTTAATATTAGGTTACGTTAACATGATATGTTATGTTAATATTAGGTCATGTTAACATGTTATGTTATGTTAATACTAGGCTATGTTAACATACAACATTAGGTTAATATTAGGTTATGTTAACATGCTATGTTATGTTAATATTAGGCTATGTTAAGATTCTATGTTTTGTTAATATTAGGCTATGTTAACATGCAATATTAGGTTATGTTAACATGCTATGTTATGTTAATATTATGTTATGTTAACGTTCTATGTTATGTTAATATTAGGTCATGTTAACATTCTATGTTATGTTAATATTAGGCTATGTTAACATGCAATATTAGGTTATGTTAACATGCTATGTTATGTTAATATTATGTTATGTTAACATTCTATGTTATGTTAATATTAGGTTATGTTAACATGCTATGTTATGTTAATATTAGGTCACGTTAACATGCTATGTTATGTTAATATTAGACTAGGTTAACATGTTATGTTATGTTAATATTAGGTCACGTTAACATGCTATGTTATGTTAATATTAGGTTATGTTAACATGCTATGTTATGTTGATATTAGGTTATGTTAATATGCTATGCGATTTTAATATTAGGTTATGTTAACATGCAATATTAGGTTATGTTAACATGCTATGTTATGTTAATATTAGACTAGGTTAACATGTTATGTTATGTTAATATTAGGTCACGTTAACATTCTGTGTTATGTTAATATTCGGTCATGTTAACATTCTATGTTATGTTAATATTAGGCTATGTTAACATGCAATATTAGGTTATGTTAACATGCTATGTTATGTTAATATTATGTTATGTTAACATTCTATGTTATGTGAATATTAGGTCATGTTAACATTCTATGTTATGTTAATATTAGGCTATGTTAACATGCAATATTAGGTTATGTTAACATGCTATGCTATGTTAATATTATGTTATGTTAACATTCTATGTTATGTTAATATTAGGTTATGTTAACATGCTATGCGATATTAATATTAGGTTATGTTAACATGCTGCGTTATGTTAATATTAGGCTATGTTAACATGCTATGCGATATTAATATTAGGTTATGTTAACATGCCATGTTATGTTAATATTAGGTCATGTTAACCTGCTATGTTATGTTAATATTAGGTTATGTTAACATGCTATGTTATGTTAATATTAGGTTATGTTAACATGCTATGTTATGTTAATATTAGGTCATGTTAACCTGCTATGTTATGTTAATATTAGGCTATGTTAACATGCTATGTTATGTTAATATTAGGTTATGTTAACATGCTATGTTATGTTAATATTAGGCTATGTTAACATGCAATATTAGGTTATGTTAACATGCTATGCTATGTTAATATTATGTTATGTTAACATTCTATGTTATGTTAATATTAGGTCATGTTAACATTCTATGTTATGTTAATATTAGGTCATGTTAACTTGCAATATTAGGTTATGTTAACATGCTATGTTATGTTAATATTAGGTCACGTTAACATGCTATGTTATGTTAATATTAGACTAGGTTAACATGTTATGTTATGTTAATATTAGGTCACGTTAACATGCTATGTTATGTTAATATTAGGTTATGTTAACATGCTATGTTATGTTGATATTAGGTTATGTTAATATGCTATGCGATTTTAATATTAGGTTATGTTAACATGCTATGTTAAGTTAATTTTGGCTATGTTAACATGCTATGCGATATTAATATTAGCTAATGTTAATATGCTATGCTATGTTAATATTAGGTTATGTTAACATGCAATATTAGGTCATGTTAACATGTTATGTTATGTTAATATTAGGTCATGTTAACATGCTATGTTATGTTAATATTAGGTTATGTTAACATGTTCTGTTATGTTAATATTAGGTTATGTTAACATGCTATGTTATGTTGATATTAGGTTATGTTAACATGCTATGTTATGTTGATATTAGGTTATGTTAATATGATATGCGATATTAATATTAGGTTATGTTAACATGCTATGTTATGTTAATATTAAGCTATGTTAACATGCTATGCGATATTAATATTAGGTTATGTTAACATTCTATGTCATGTTAACATGCAATATTAGGTCATGTTAACATGCTATGTTATGTTAATATTAGGTTATGTGAACATGCTATGTTATGTTAATATTATGTCATATTAATATGCTATGTTATGTTAATATTAGGTCATGTTAACATGCTATGTTATGATAATATTAGGTCATGTTAACATGTTTTGTTATGTTAATATTACGCTATGTTAACATGATATGCGATATTAATATTAGGTTATGTTAACATGCTATGTTATGTTAATATTAGGTTATGTTAATATTCCATGTTATGTTAATATTAGGTTATGTTAACATGCTATGTTATGTTAATATTAGGCTATGTTAACATGCTATGCGATATTAATATTAGGTTATGTTAACATGCTATGTTATGTTAATATTAGGTTATGTTAATATTCTATGTTATGTTAATATTAGGTCATGTTAACATGCTATGTTATGTTAATATTAGGTTACGTTAACATGATATGTTATGTTAATATTAGGTTATGTTAACATGCTATGCGATATTAATATTAGGTTATGTTAACATGCTATGTTATGTTAATATTAGGTCATGTTAACATGCAATATTAGGTCATATTAACATGCTATGTTATGTTAATATTAGGTCATGTTAACATGCTATGCGATATTAATATTAGGTCATGTTAACATGCTATGTTATGGTATATTAGGTCATGTTAACATGCTATGTTATGTTAATATTAGGTCATGTTAACATGTTATGTTATGTTAATATTAGGTTATGTTAACATGCTATGTTATGTTAATATTAGGTCATGTTAATATGCAATGTTATGTTAATATTAGGCTAGGTTAACATGCCATGTTATGTTAATATTAGGTTATGTTAACATGCTATGCGATATTAATATTAGGTTATGTTAACATGCTGCGTTATGTTAATATTAGGCTATGTTAACATGCTATGCGATATTAATATTAGGTTATGTTAACATGCCATGTTATGTTAATATTAGGTCATGTTAACCTGCTATGTTATGTTAATATTAGGTTATGTTAACATGCTATGTTATGTTAATATTAGGTTATGTTAACATGCTATGTTATGTTAATATTAGGTCATGTTAACCTGCTATGTTATGTTAATATTAGGCTATGTTAACATGCTATGTTATGTTAATATTAGGTTATGTTAACATGCTATGTTATGTTAATATTAGGTCATGTTAACATGCAATATTAGGTTATGTTAACATGCTATGTTATGTTAATATTAGGCCATGTGAACATGCTATGTTATGTTAATATTAGGTCATGTGAACATGCTATGTTATGTTAATATTAGGTTATGTTAACATGCTATGTTATGTTAATATTAGGTTATGTTAACATGCTATGTTATGTTAATATTAGGTTATGTTAACATGCTATGTTATGTTAATATTAGGTTATGTTAACATGCTATGTTATGTTAATATTAGGTCATGTTAACATGTTAACATGCTATGTTATGTTAATATTAGGTCATGTTAAATGCGAATGGGCAATAGGAAATCAATCATTTAGAATTTTATCAATGTTATCGAGTAGTATCGAGTGTCATTGATCGTTCATCACCGTGCAGGTAACTAGCCACTAAAAATTTGGCTAAAATTAATTTTTTGATATATGTATGATGTCCGGAAAATCCTCATTCTTTATAAATCCGGAGAGATGGTTGCCCTGCAAAATTAATGGGTGATGGTTTGAATCACTGATTGCAAGTCTTCTCCTTCTTGAACGTGTTTTTTAACAGTAACTTTGTCACGTTTATCTGCAGTGATATATACTCATTCTACCTTTCACTTATGTCGATAAGTAAAACACGTCAACAATTCACCCATATATAGAACGCTTGTGCCATCTATTAGACAAAGCTCAACAAACATATTTACAAGTATGCACGGTTATATAAGTGACAGAGAATTGGGAGAGATCCCATCTGCCACTCAAGTATTTGACGCCATACACAATTACGTCACATGTAGACATACGGCACAATCAAAATATGTAATGAATGGCGTATTTGGCTCCGTCACGAACATTTAAAAGTCCGTCATGTCCACGAATTGTATGTCTTTGATGAATTTATTATTTAATAAACATTCTGTTGAATATTTTGCAACAACACTGGCTGTCAGTCTGTCCGTCTTTCCGTCCGGCTATCTCGTCCAAAACCGTTTGATGGAATTCAATCAAATTTGTCATGTGAGATACACATATGATTATAGACTAGAAGATTGCATTTACATTAGATTCCGCTCCCATGCTGGAGTGGGAGCATGGTGGAGATGGTAGCAAAAAGTCAAATTTGGCGGAATTCACAAAATTTGGTATGATTAGCTACCCTTATGTTTGCGGATTGCAAAGTGGGTGGGATAAGGTGAGTCGGGTGGCGTTGGTGGGATGAAGCTGAAATCAACATCGGCGAAACATGAGGATTTGCAATGGCGTGCCATTGACTGCGCATTTTACTTAACAACCTGAATTAATTATCCAACACATGTTGCAATATTAGATTCTTTGAATGATTATGCATTGATTTCATGATCGACCCAGTAAAAACATTGCAGTGAAAAACAATGCAAAACAGATTTCAAAATACAGATGTTACCTGTATTGATTAACACATGCCCACTCCCGTTGTATTATTACTACAATAAAATATGTTTAAAATATATACATATATTGATTAACAACAAACGTAGGTTAATAGCCTTTTTATTAACATATTTTTAACAGATGCTGCATGTCAGCCAGAACAGTGATGTCACCCAATCTGCGGAGCAGGGTTCCGTTCTGTTGCTACTACAGATTCTTTAGAGGGTGGAGATCTGGAGAATTGGAATGTCATACCCTAGCAGAGGTTACTGGGCCGGTACTGGGCGAGTATCTGGCCAAGACGACCCGGTACTTGTCCGGTGCGTACTGACCCAGTATGCATGAGTAGTAGAAACACCATAGAGCTGTAGTCAGTCCTTGGCTTTTGACCACGGTGTCTTGTCCTCAGCCAAAATATTTAGCTTCCTCGGGTCCATTCTTGATTTGACGGTACCGCGTCCTGATTTCTTGAGGTCACCTTGTAGCATGTTTAGCAGATTTATGCAATGACGTCCTCTCCTTGCTTTGTATTTGAAGGCTCCAAGTAGGGTGAATTCCAAGGCGCTTTGTGCTGGTGTGTCCCCTGGTATCCTTAGCCCATGGCCAAAAATGGACCATCTTCGTTGGGGGACTTTTACAGACAGCGGCGACGTATTGCACATCTTGTATAGTGCATCATTGGAAATTATGGTGTCTGGCCATCGGTGTCCAGTAGGTGTTTGCGATGGCAGTTGTCAAATTTGTATATCGCTGCCTTTGGAGCTGCCAAGCTGTTACAGTTTATACAGCATCAAGTATACGTAGGTTGCGTTAGCGTCAAGGATACGCATGTTGCGTTAGCGCAAATGATACGCAGTTTGCGTCAAGGATACGCAGATGCGGCAACGATACTCAGGTTGCCTTGTATAGACGTACTGACCCAGTAACGTGCGCTATCCGGGTACGATCCGCTCAACGCATTTGTTTCCGTTCAGCAATAGAACGGGTTATGGGTTTGTAGCTTTTGAAATCGGTCAGTCTATAAAATATTATCACATTTATATCCGATTTGCATTAGATGATTAATAACATCAGTGTTGTATTTTGTGACTGGGTGACCGTATTTCTATTCTTTCACTCGGTCTGTGTTTTAATCATTTTAACCCCGTGTTCCCAGAATCTCAATTTCAAGGTAAGCCTAATATGTAAACTGTTGAATATTTTGAAACTAATTTAACATGAATATCTTGCTGCCATCGGCAGCAACAGTTTCAAGGCCAATTAGTTACAAAATAATCAAAATAATATTTATTAAATTGTAAATAAATTTTTGCTTTTAAACTTTCTTTTTCGAATGATTAATAGCGACGCGGTCATGGGCAGCTGCCTGTCTCCGGGCAATCTAGACTACGCAGATGTCATGTTCCCTTCACAGCAATGATAAAACAGAAATAGCAAAAGTGAATAAATTAAAAAATTACCGTCCCAAGTCCGTCCATGAATCTAGAATATGATTGTCAACCGGCTTTAGGACCCGGGTCTATGTCCAGATCAAGAGCACGTATGGGAGATGATAGTTTAACGGAACAAGTTTCTGGAGAAAAAATAGATTGATACTTTCCAAGAAAGACACTCAGACCCGAATACAAAACTTTAACGCGCCTCATACGAAGAAACGAATTAGAGATGGTCCTCGCTTTCATACATATCAACATCGCATTGCAAGCTTATATCCCTCCGCGAGCTATTTACCCTTTCACGGCGAAGTCAAACGAACCCGGCCTCTAACGTGGTCTTGAAGAATGTATATTTGCAGGCTAAGAGAAGACTCTTTTTAAATGTGTACCCCAGGAATGACTGGCTCTTAGCCTGCAGATGGGCATTCAATAAGCAGATATTTCCAATTTCTTGACCAAATTTGACCATTAAAAGTTTAAGGGAATATGTTACTATAAGCAATCGGTATTAAATGTTGTTATTAAAAGCAGACTGGTCGGCTGAACTTGCGTCTATAAACCTAGTTCGCACGTCTATGTATCGTATGTAGGCCTATAGCGGATGGCCCAGTTCAATGACACAATTTGACTATTCGAGAAGTAGATCACTGCACTATTTGCACCGAGCCTTTCGATCAGACTTTGACAAACTGCATCATTTAGCACGGTCAAACCAGTCAATAGAGGGATCCGATCTGTCACTTGAGTAGATGACGTCATACACAATTACGTCAACCGTTTGCTGACGTCACAATACATAGTGGTGTATCTAACTCCGTTATGAACTTTGAAAAGTCCGTATCAGGTCATAGTGTGGTACAGTAATACCAATAGATAATAAGTTACAATGTTTCCAACGCAGAAATACAAACATGTTAGTTAACCAGTAAGAAATGTTCTGTTGAATATTTTGAACATGATTCGATTAAATTAAACGCTTAATAGTCCGTCAGGTTGTATGAATTGTATGTCTTTACTATTTAATAAACATGCTGTTGAATATTTTAAAACTAATTTGACTGTTGCTGCCATAGGCAGCTTACCTGCATAGATTTCTGGAAATTGATAGTCATGGCGTTCGGCGATCGATCAATCCCAACGCGGGCGAGGTGTGGGTGGAGCTTAGCTAGAGATGGGCGGGGCATAGCTAAATCTGGAACGGTCTATTGAATTATTAACTCTATATATAGATAGGTATACGTTCCGCGACGGCGAACTTAAATTGTATTAGACGCTTTCGAGGCCATCGTTAAAGGACAATTCCGGGATTGGTAAACGTGTACTTTATTTGAAAGACCATTATATGACTAACATATTGAATCCTAAATAAGAACAATAAACAAATAATACGAGTAATTATACCATCGTAAACATGGGATTATTTTATCTCCCGGGCGGCGCCATTTTCTTGCAACTAGAGCGAGATTTCACGAGATCCTGACGTCATCCCCGCACCAACGCTATCTTTGCCGAGCACGAAGGCTGGACACTAAATATGTATATGCATAGAGCCCTAACATGAGCTAATTTGAAATCGCGTTAGGACATTGTCCAGTTAAGCTAGTAAGTTTTTCAAGTAATTCTAGTATCCGAAGTCGGTGGTGAATCGTTAACCCCTAGACCTCTGCAGCATAGAATCCTTTTTCTCTATCCTATCAGAATGTGTTCATGTTGGTAACAATGCTGCTGTAAGTCATTGCTGTGCACGACAGCAACACGTTTCAGCAACATTTTTTTTCAAAATGTATCATGGCACTATCTCTTTAAGTAGGCTATTAAACATTTCACATCACACGATAAGGGTTAAATGAAGTGGCACACTTGACACGTGCGTATTGTCAAATTATTCAGCCGACTCAAGATACCGTTATAGCGTGTGTCACAGGCAGTGTAAATATATATTCCAAGAAAACATATGATATAATAATATTGCCGGAACCACAAAACCGATTGTAATAATTCTGATACCTACCTGTAGCTGCAAATGCGAAGATTTATCCAATACTAGGGATGTTAGAAACGGCCTAGTGGTTCAAAAGATACACTTTGCGGGAAAAACTAAGCCAGCAAAATTTCAAAAAAGAATTTCAGGATGCGCTCTATCCATCATCCCATATCAGAATGAGTATTATAGCTACAACGACAGAATTTGCTGTGCCGAAGCCTGACAATGTCATCACATAACGTAAAAAATTCCATCAAAATATTTTAATTATTAAAATTACTACAGCTTGTCGGGCAATATTGTCGGCGATGAAAAGTCCCAGATTTTATGTCAAAATGGTAAGTCATTTGGCGATATCTCTGGCAAAATTCACGTGAGAAAAATTATAATTGGTCAGACAAATAGCCATTTTTTCAGCGTCTGCAAGACAAAAACCATCTCACACCGAATTTTACCAAAAAAATGACAACATATTCTCAGATCGAATCTTAGATGAATATTTATTTTTACATATTCCAGTCTTTTGAACCTCTTGTCCGGTATTAACATCCATTATATCATATTAATCCCGAGGTCGCCAGCTATTTAGAGATGCTAGAACCATTGGAATCGCTTCAGCGGTTCGTTTGCTATTATCATTTACGTATATTTCCTTAAAATATATACCCGCATCTATTGGCCTCGCTCCTCCAGTCATCGCAATAACGGTGGTGCTGGGCTGACGTCGCCAGATGCGATAAAATGGCAGCGCCCTGATGTGCGAAAAATTGTCAATTTTACCGACTTTATCTAGCGATTGCTGGTTACGGGATTTCTATCTGGTTATTATTCTGGCGCAATTTCATTAAACATGTAATAATCTTTCAAATAAAGCACACTTTTTATCATCCCGGAATTGTCCTTTAAATTTTTTATCTTAAATCTGTCCCTATAACTAAAATAGCCCAAACGGACAACGGTTGTCACTTGGCCCACTACTGTGTCACAACCTTGTATTACTACTTCACTTACTAAGAGAGTAAGTGACTTTATACATCAAAATCTAAGTCGCCTTATAGTATATCTATCAACACAATGCTTAGCATGATAAGCTATAGGAGATTAGCTTTAACGTGTCCAGCAGCTTCCAGATTTGATTGCTCGGCACTGGGACTCAAGGAGGCGTTTTTGGAGTCCTCGTAACTTATTTTTGGAAACCTCTCAACCAAGCTTTTAAAGATCTTACTACTACAACTTGACCTCTTCTGCTGGATACACAGGCGGCTATACAGACAAGCACGCACGCACGCACGCGCACTCACGCATGCACGGACGCACACAGGCATGTACAGACAGACATACAAACAGACAGAGCGACAGACAGACAGACAGACAGACAGACAGACGGACGGACGGACGGACGGACGGGCGGGCGGGCGGGCGGGCGGGCGGGAAGGCGGGCTGGCGGGATGGCGGGCTGGCGGGTGGGCGGGCGGGCGGGCGGGCGGGCGGGCGGGCGGGCGGGCGGGCGGGCGGGCGGGCGGGCGGGCATGTTAATTTGTGGTGAGACGAACAAAGGTTTCGTAGCGTTGAAAAGATATGAGAGGAGATATCATATATCAACGTGACCTCTCCCAATAGTCAGGAGGCAGGTATGGGAAAAAAAATTTTTGCTAAACTTTTTGAGTAGAATGTGGAAACAAAGCCAAGTGTTCAGAAAATATGTCCTGATTGTAAAAAGACCTGTTTCCACTTCGACATTTTTTTGGTATGGTGGCCATCTTGGATTTCAAGATGGCCGCCTTACGGAACACTGTTTTGACAATATCTCGGTTTCTACGACAGCTAGAAGCATAGTTCCGGTGTCTATACCAGCATTTTTGCCCTTGAGAATTCCAATGGTTCTATTTCTTATATCGTATAATGGCGGCCAACTTGGATTTCAATATGGCCACCATTCAGAACATTGTTTTGACAATATCACGCCTTCTAAGCATGTCGCAAGCAAAGGTCTGGGGTCTATATCCACATGTCAAGTTGATGACAATCTTGGATTTCAATATGGCCGTGATTCAGAACCTAGTTTTACCAAGCACAGCACAAACATTTTAAAAGTTGACAGGACAGCGAGTAACTCACATCTTTCTCACGCCTTGTCTATTTATATCCCCGAAGACCGCGGGCACGAACAATGACAAGACAACAAAAAGCAGCTCACCTCTTTCTCACGCCTTGTCTATTTATATCCCCGAAGACCGCGAGCACGAACAACGACAAGACAATGAAGACACTTATAACAAAGACACTAGTCGGGAATTATGAGTCTTATATGTATATTGTTTATCAATTACAACGGCAACCATCTACGATTTCAGGATGGTTAATGCTAATTTTGACGATGTCTTGTATTCTAAGCATGGCTAGGAATTTGGGCTCACTCCCTCATTTCTGAGTTAGCTGGCTACACACTACCTACTATTGGCAATAAATTCAGTTTAGTAAAAAATAATTACTCTCGTACTGATTGAAACATTTAGCGGCAGATATATCATACAGGTAGACTCTGAATGTTTCACTCATATTCCGTCATCATGGTTATCTAATGCTGTGGGATTAACGCACATGGATTTACACGCATACGCCTTTGTACATGAGAGGTTCAACTTAGTGCATTTGCATCTTCGTGTTGCGCAACGCCTCTCTGATGCAGAACAACCGCAAGTTGTCAAATCCAGACATGCTGCCGAAACTGGTTCTGATGTGAGGAGTCTCGGTATCAAATTGTTCTTGTCTGGTGCTAGAAGCCACCCACTGTCTTCTGGTAGGGGTAGATATGGGCAAGGTTCCACTGCTCTTTTCCAGATGTAAGTCTGATAGTGTGCTCTTCTGATATGTTGATGTAGTGCATCTTGTGTTGGTGGTAGAGAGTCAATGCTTCGTTTTGCACGAAATGATGCACTCCGAATTTCCTGTATTGACCTTGATGTTGTGGACGTGTCATAGAGTTTACATACAAATGCTTCTGCGTCATCGAGTACTTGATTGGTAGGAATTTTGTCATCACCTAGCTGTTCAAGAAGTTGAGGACACATGAGTAAGACCTTCCAAGCTGTTTGTTTCCCGATGCCTACAAACTGACTAGTCGTGTCACATCCGGATATAGCATGGCAAGCGAGAAGTGACATACGCGTTTCAGCACTTATGACAATCCTATGTATTGGGATGTATCGTTTCCGTTTGGCAGTTCCAGCTTGCATCCAAACATGTTCACATAGTCTAGGCAGGTGCGCGACTAAGAGCACTAAAACGTCCGTGTCACGGCAAATTACATTTACTTGCTTAAATCCTGATGACTTGGCATCCTGTGCATGTAATATAATGCGGGTATCCGCCTCTTCCTGGATTGGACTGAGGTTTGACGTGTCCCTACAAGTAGATGACCAAGCTTCCTTTGGGTCTGTAAATCCACCACTGAGTACGAGTTCTCTGTTAGCTACTGACTGGTGAGTAGATCTAAGTTCAGTACAAAGGAAGTTCACAAGGCTTGCTTTATTCTCATCGAGTGCGATGAACTGGTCCCAGGATGAAATTTCTTTATCTTTGCTTTGTACCATGCATTTGATTCCTTTGCCCTTACCACGAGACCGCTTGACGCGAGTTCCTTCCTTAACTGACATTTCTTGGTACCTGTCAAAGACGATGTCGACCCTTTTACAGGATTCAGAAAACTGCGAATTCACATACTTTTGGAAATTATCACTCCATTCCCCGAATGTCTTTGCTTCAGACTTATTACCAAGAGATTGAATTACTGCCATTCCATCAACAATGGTACATACTGATTCAAGATTGACTGGTGGCTGATTTTCGGCGAGGCCTTGCTCCAAGATTTTACCACGGTCTGCTTTATTCATTGGATATCTCAGGGTCTGATCTATATTGGCCAAAGAAAGTGGTGCAGGAGACAGCTCATGCTCCAGCAATGTGTCGATGTCAACTTCGCGCCCTGATTCAAGAGCAACGATCACCCGTCGGAAGAGGTCTCGGTCAGCCTTAATACTAACAGCTCTCTGTTTGTCAACACAGACACTTACTGAGTACATATTTTCAAAAGTTTTCAGCTTTCGCTGAGTGACACGATCATGAAACTTTACCGTCTTGCTGATCAATCTATGTTCCACAAAGTTATTGACAAGATCCATCCCAATGTTCTCTGCTGAGAGTAAATCATTCTTCACATCTGCACCTGCAACATCACCAGTAGTAATTGAAATGAGATCTTGAGAATCACGATCAAAAACATTGAAGTGTTTGAATAAATCAACCAGTTCATTTGCATCTGTCTCATCTCTTATCATGCGCTTTGGGCCAAAGTCCTTGTGCTGTGTCTCTTCATCTTCATCGGCAACATTTGATATCCCAAACATTGCCTTGGTGCTTTCTGATAGTCGTGCTCTCTCACTGTATGTGAGACACCAACGGTCTCTTGCTGAATCGGTTCGTGTGATGCCAATCAAACCTCCAGCTATCTTCCCAACTCTGTTCACGTGTTCTAGTGCTTTAGTCACAAAGTCACCATTCAGGAATCCTTGGTAAACTTCTGGGGCTGTATGTTGCAGAAGTTTCATATCAGCCAGGAAGATAGCACCCCATCTGAAGTAATTTACATGATCAAAAGCAGCAAACCATGGCAACATCTCGGCAAATGCTGACAGATAGAGCAACCAGTCACCATCTCGAATAGCACGTGTAAATCTGAGCAGAATTGCCACCATGTGCATGTACGTTCTCCAGTACTTGAAAGTGGCATTGTCGCATCTTTCTTTGTCAAATTCTTCAAGAAGAGCTGTTGCCTGTTCTACTCGACACAGAAATCCATCAAGAGATGCTTCAATCATGTCGTTATCATTTTGCATGAAACCTTCTACTATTTCACTAGTGAACTCTGTAAGCTTCTCGTCCAGGACTTTGCCATTCTGTTCCACCCATAAAGTAAAGTGAGGCCAGAGAATTCGCCACAAAGCATCAACTGTCAACTTATGAGCACGGATAACTCTGTTCCATATCTTTCCTTTAAGAATATTATCAGCTGTATTCTCTCCATAGATGCCACTCTTTACCCAGATGTCTGTGAGTCCTGAACTTTCCATGTACTGACCGATTACTTTTGAAAAGTTCATTTGTGTGTGGAAACCTCCAAGCATAATGACAAAATCCTCGCAGTTGTCAGCTGTTGCCCATTGCAACGTCTTGGCCTTACTGTAAAGTTGTTCATCGAACGTGATAATTGTGTATTTTCCTGCAGTTGCTTTGTCGTTGCTTCAGTTCTCTTCATAACTGTCCATATAGCGTCAAAATCATGGGCTGGTGCATTAATTATCGGTAGAGGATGAATCTCAGTTTCGGGTGGATTATTCTTCACAATATGTTGGTTAAATCCACTCCATCCAGGAATTACTTTGTTATCAGGATTTACTTGACGGGAAAGTATCCATGCCATGTCCAATGAAATTGCCTTTTTAATTTGTTCTTTATCAGGCTCATAGAAAGCATGTGGAATTGTTAACTGAAATGTTGGTTCTGGATTATCCGTACTCATGTGTGCATCTTGAAGCTCATGAAGTTCTGATGGTACTTTCAAATCAAGTACCCTCGATGAACTCAGCTCTATCTGCATCTGGGCAGTTGGTTCTTGTGGCGCCTTTCTCCTCAACTCAGCATACTGGGTCGCATGGAATGTTCCCATCCCACTCAGAGTCTCCTCATTTATGTCAATATTGTCGTCGGAAAATCTAACATAACCCAGATTACTAGACGGAGTGAAGTTACGAGGGATAAAGATTTCCCCATGATCTCGATGGCTTTTAAGTGTATCATTGGCAATGGAATTGTCTATTCTACGAACTGTATCATAAGACACACAATGTCCGGCTGCATGGAGCAACTGAATAAGTTCTTTGAATCGGGTAGCTTGATGAACAGCTAGAGCCAGACCAATATGCTTAGGTGTAAGCTTTCGGCCATCAGATACCATGTAAACTATGTCTTGGCAGATACTAAGGATTCTGCCCCTGACGCGATTTCCCGTCTCACTGTCTTCCTCCAGAGCCATTTCTCCTTCGCATAGAAGCCTAATAAACAGGTACAAGCTTTCTGGAATGACTGCCTTAGCATGATCAACGTCAATACCACCGATATATTCATGTCCAGTTTTATGTTTAATGTCACTGTGTACTTTGACTGCTACTCGGAAGAGCCAGCTTAACATCTCATTCTCGTAGTCTACTTCTCTGGAGATATTGTCTGTTCTAATTTGTTGCCTCGCCTCCCCGTCCAGAAGATCTGCTACTGTCGAGTGTAATGCTACATTTGCTAATTCTGATGGAATTATCAACTGGGACTCTGTAGGATTCAACGGTTGGACAAATGACACTTGGTCTCTTAATTGGTTTTGAATACGCTCTTTGAACTTATTGCTCCTGTACACGTCAGGTTCTATATCAAAATCAGAGAGCAAATCTGTGTACTTGCTCCATATAGTTCTTAATGAGTAAACATGTCCTCGAGCAATATCCCTACGTAGATCAGTCATTACACTGTCAAAGCAAATCACATGTGGACTAGTTTCCTGGTCGTCACTGCTGTCTTGTCTGGAATGGTCTCGCAGAAACTTGGAATAGCATTTTAGATGGTACTTCCCTTCGGCTGCTATCAGGTCATGTATACCAGTGAATCTGCATCCCAACAGTCTATCATTCTCGGCACATTTAAGTATTCTGGCAGATGTTCTCAGTGTTTGAACCTGATTTAATTTAACACCAGCAATGTGCGCCTGGCAGAATGTACACACTTCCCAGTCAACTGACGATTCGACCGATCTTCTCGAACATCTTTCGGTAGATGTTTCGCCAGCTGAAGTGTTTCCTTCTACAGTGGACGCTGGAGGAATATCTCCCGGACATCGTTTCTTTAGTCGGTCTATATGTCCCTGGTTTGTGAAGTCACTATAGCAAGATCGATGAGAACAAATTCAAGGGCTATACGGTTAATACGTGACTACTTGTGCATGAGTATCCTTTTTGCGTGCGTGTCTATATAGAGCCTAGCTAGAATATACGCACGTACATAATCCATAAATGGTTTTTTCTTAATTATGAAGAGTATACGTTGTCTATTTTATGACCCTGTGTGTAAAGTAGCACGGCGGGCCATATCATAAAACGTTTAATAAATGTATCACCCGTATCCAGGTCGAAAAACACAGGGTCGATATTGACGAACAGTTCTAGATAGTAAAGTTCATGAAAACCATGAAAGAAAAAGCGCGGAGAGGGAGAGAGAGGGGGGAGGGAAGGAGGGAGAGAGAAAGGGAGGGAGGGAGGAAGAGATAGGGAGGGAGAAAGGGAGGGAGGGGGGAGAGAGAGAGGGGGTGGGGAGAGAGGAGAGGGGTGGGAATGGGAGGGGAGAGAGAGAGAGAGATAGAGGGAGGGAGGGAGGGAGGGAGGGAGGGAGGGAGAGAGAGAGAGAGAGAGAGAGAGAAAGAGTGAGGGAGGGAGGGGGAGGAAGGGAGGGATGGAGGGAGAGAGAGTACGTCATGATACGGTTGCCGATTAACCCCTCTTCCCTCTGGTCAACACACTGCAGTTGCAGATTCTTGGCTTTGATACTTCTCCCTCACTCTTTGTACTTGTGAGTGGGGACAGATTTCCTGCAACTTTTGTACCACAGTACTTCACGATACCGCACCACCAATTGTACTATATTCCTAGCACCGCCACCAGCACTGCCACCAGCACCGCCACCAGCACCGCCACCAGCACCGCCACCAATATTATCTACCACTACACAGTTAGGTAACTCACATAATGGACCGTTCCATTTTTAGCTATGCCCCACCCATCTCTAGCTAAGCTCCACCCACATTTCGCCGCGTTGGGATTGATCGATTCGCGCATGCCCTAACTATCAATTTCCTGAAAACTATACAGGAAAGCTGTTGAATATTTTGTAACTAATTTGACTGTGTGATGCCATTCTACACGCCACGTAGTTGATTATGACGTCATATTATGGATGGGTACTCTGGAAAGGTGAATTCCTTTAGCTATTGGACGTTGTAAGAGGCTGGAAGTCATTCATGAGCGTTTCTCAATTTGACAGTTAATCCAGGATCCATAGCTCTTTGATCTGATTGTCATATGGAACTTAAGTGTCTGCCAGGAATGTCCATGATTACAGGCGTGCTTGGGGTTACCAATCTCCGATGAATCGAAAACAAAAACAGAAATTATAAAGGACATAGATCATAGAAACATTTGTGACGACGCGGGTGCAGCTAATTTCAGCATGAAAAAACTATTTCTTAGATTATTTTAGTCTTTTTCAGCATATAACAGAAATATATCAGAAGACAAATTAGCACAAACAGTCCTGGAATTCGCCCTACTGGGGTATTCATCGAATTAACGAAACGGTCTTAACGGACCAAATCAGCCCGAAACGGCCATAACGGACCGAAACGGGAATATAAAATTGCCTAACGGACTGAAAAAAATTATTTTTCGTGAGGCGACAACTGCCTTCAATCAAATAAATACTATTTTTTGCATCGCTGATAAAGATATTAATGGGATTACTACCATTGCCTTTGTTGTGACATTACTGTAAAGTGTATCAGAGATTAGTGAATTTATGTAATCAGAGAAGGCGGCGGCGATACCGTCTGAACCAATCTAAAGCTGTATAGACATGCTTAAATTCACAGCCTGTCCGCGATTCCGCCATTTCGCGTTTTAGAGATGCGTCAGACGCCCGTTTCGGTAAATTGTTGCATCTCCGTTTCGGTCCGTTAGGTTCATTTCGGTGCGTTAGATCCGTTTCGGTGCGTTAGGTCCGTTTCGATTCGTTTCGGTGATTCGTCGAAACGCTACTGGGGACCAGCAAATATAAAGCCAGGAGAGGACGTAATTACACAAATCTGTTAAGCGTGCTACGAGGTGATCTCAAGAAAGCAGGACTCGGTACAATTAAATCAAGAATGGACCTGAGGAAGCTAAATAATTCGGATTGGGACGAGACACAGTGGGCAAAAGCAAAGGGCTGATTGCAGCTGTAGGATGTTTCTACTACTACAGCCGCGGAATACAGTAATCATACATACATGGTAAAAATACGAAGTATCACTTCCTTTCTCATAAATGTTATTAAAATTCCACTAAATTCCGTTTTCAGAAGAGTTATCAATATGTAAATTTGGTGAATTATTTCAATGATTTTACCCTTAAAATGCATTCCAGATGCGAAATCGGCGACTGAAATTATCCTAGCTACCTCAAATTATCGGGAAACGTGTATCCTAACCCTTTAACACTTATATCAGCCTAAAACGACTTCTGCAGTGATCTTGAGAAATGCCCATATGCAGACCAAAAGATGACTATTTCTTAACATTTACCACTAGGATGACTGGCGAGATAACTGCGCCTGTCATTTCAGTGGAACGTTTTCAAAAATACTCTTCCCTTGGTATGTAAATGCACATTTTTTCTAAAAGATTTTCTTGAACAAATTCGATGGTTAAAGGGTTAATAGTTTATATAGTCAACAATTCCTGGGCTATCTATGAGTCGGTAATGTATTCCAATGGCAATATGGATCTTTTATAACATAACTCCTTTAACTTCCTTCAAGACGAAACATCAAATTCAACCCTCAGTCATCAAGTCAGAGAACGATACTACAATACTTTTGTCAGGCCAATCCTCGGGTTCAGCCAATCTGTCTGTGATCAATATACCAACACTAACAATGGAGCTAGAATCGGTCCAAAACACCATAGATAGACATCGACAGACATCGAGGGTCGCAGACTTGTTAAATCAATTCAACTGATTGTCGTTGGCTGGCAGACGTAGAATACCCAGACTACCAATATTCTACACGATCCACAATCATATTGATGCAACTAGTATGTATCTGGCTTCAAAACGGCACCATGCTCCTATAAGCGCACCGAAAATACCCAGGCATACCAAATTCCCATGACAACCTGTAACTATCGCAGTGTGTCCTTTTCCCGCTAGGGTCTTTCAGAAGTGCACTCCAGCATTCAAAGCAACTCTAGCTTCTTCAATGATGGGGAATCCAGGTCTAGCTATGCCCCGCCCATTTCTAGCTAAACTGCACCCACGCTTGGCTCGTTTTGCTATCAATCGATCCATGCACTCTCTGACTCTCAATTTCCAGATATCTATTCAGGTAAACTGTTAAATCTTTTAAAACTAATTTGACTGGGAGCTGTTGCTGCCTATAACAGCAACAGCGCTCTGTCAAATTAGTTTCAAAATATTCAACAGCACGTTCAGTAAATAGTACAAACATTCAATGTGTACAACCTGACATACTATCTAACGTTTAAGACGGACTAAATAGAGTCGTTCATGGCGTAATTGATTATGACGTCAGCCTACACGTCACGCAGTTGTTTATGACGTTAGATATAAGATTGGCTGAGAAACTTGATTCATGAATTGAAGAGCGTAACAGGGAGCAGGGCGCCTGCCTTGGAGGCCTGAAGAACTGGTCTTTTGTCTGGTAGGCGCACAGCACCCATAGTGAGAGGCTTCATTCAAGTATATTACGTCATAACACCCATAGTGAGAGGCTTCATTCAAGTATATTACGTCATAACACCCATAGTGAGAGTCTTCAATGGACCTTTCCAATTTATCCATCCATGATATGCCGTCACAAGCAACTACGAGACGTATATGGGTGACGTCATAATCAGTTAAAGCATGAATGACTCGATTTAGTCCATCTTAAACGCTTAATAGTCTCTCAGGTTGTACGAATTGTATTCTTTACCATTTAATAAACGTTATGTTGAATACTTTGAAGCTAATTTAATTGGGCGCTGTTGCTGTTCAAGATTTTCGAACGCTTACCTTTATAATTTTCTGGAAATTGATAGTTAGGTAGATCAGAGAGCAATCGATCCCCAACACGAGCGAGGTGTGAGTGGAGCCTAGCTAGAGATAGGCGGGGCATAGATAAACTGGAAAGGTCCATTGCGGCAATCCGATCTGCCTGTCACTCAAAAATATGACGTCATAATCAATTACGTCACATGTAGACTGACGTCACAAATCAAAATACGCAGTGAGTGGCGTAGTTAAGTTTGGCGTGAACTTTTAAATGTCCATCATGAGTACGAATCGTATTTCTTTACTTCTTACTAACCATTCAGTTGACTATTTTGAAACTAATTTGACTGGGCGCTGTTGCTGCCATACGCTTAGTGAGAAATGGGCGGGGCATGGCTAAACGTTGATTCACCCATTATATGAAGTTGGTGCTCTTAGATAAAAAGAGCTAGGAATGACCTTTGGATCATGGTTTGAAGAGGACAGCCGATTTTGTGCACTTTTCATATCTACTATGTGATACAAATGTGTACCCCAGTCAGGACAATGTAGACACTGTAGTACATTATTTGCCTACCTATATTATATCTTACACCTGGATGCAGTAATGTTCTTGACAGCAGTTCCTTTCTGTAACGAAGTAGACTGACACTAGACAAACTGGTATCATGGCATGTGTGACGCATTCTGGCCATGTTGATGAATCCGCCACAATACCGCCCGTATATACACATCAACGGCGTGTAAATATTCAATATACTGGTGAGATTTTTTGAAACCAGCTAAGCTGAACAAAGCAGTTGGTGCATGGGAAATATTTTACTCTAGACGTTCTCAAGAATGCGCCGAGGTCCAATATGTTAAGCAAAGCAGTCAAGTTTATTGAGTGAATTTGCAATACGGAAAGTTTTTTCAGCAATCACGAAAATACATGACATTCAATTTGAAACAATTCCTTTACATTTTTTAATCCTTTACGGCTAACCATTCCCACGTGTGTCTATCTAAATATCTGTCATATGGCGGATTCATGGTCAGAAAAGATTTACAGATAGCTGCGTGAGGGCGTGAGATGGAAGCCAAATGTCTTCGAGTTGAGGGGTATCAGGTTGTGGTTCTTTAAGCACATTTGGTGGCAGTGTCGTGATGACGTTTATTCCTGTAATTCGGTCATCGGGCCGTTTTCATGGGCAATCAATAGTACCAGTTGTTTTGACCGGAAATAGAAATGTGTTTGTTTTTCTTACAAACCGTGCCACATTTATATGCCTCTGAATCATCCTTTACAAAAACCACTTGAAACACCTAATAATCGAATACTTTTAGGACCCTATGTATCTTCCCCGCCTATCTCTATCAGAAGAGATTCCTCTTAATTTACTTCTATTGGGCGCTGAAAAGGAAGGCCCATTTGAATTGAGCAAACATTATGATAAGGACAAAGCGGCAGAAGAGCTCCATAAATGGGCTCTATGGTACTAAATAATCACGTTTTCAACTCTTTTTTAGGATACTGAATCAATACATCATCCATTTCCGAGTAGGCCTCCTTCGGATTGTGTTAGTTCTCTATATAGTGACATTAACACATAGTCCTGTTTAATCCTATCTACACCCATATTCAGTTTGCTATGCATGCACGCGCGTAGACAACGTCATACATAGCTTAGTATAGTTTTAAACGCGATTAATTCTTGATATTTTAGAAACAATTCCAAGAAATCTCGGTACTGATTGTAAAAATAAGTGTGCAGCTTCTTCGATACTTAGCGGATCGATTCTTGAAATAACCCCATGAATGGAAGGACGAGAAGCGGTGTGCGGGGGACACATATCTCCACAACAGGTCGAGGCTAACCATTTATTGACCGCGGCCATGTTTACTGATCCTGCGATGATAAGAAAAAACGCACACATCAATTGTTATTGTAAGAAAAAAATCATTATTTCCTCGCACGTAACCTAGATATCGTCTAACACCGCTTTCATCACCCTCCAACCCAACCCCTCCCCCAAGTACACTGGATGTGTTTACGCACCGTGCATTGATTATTGCGCTCGCTGGTACATACGTATCTCTTGCACTACAAGCCATCCTCAGACGAATTATTGTCATAGTCATAGACATAGTTTTATTAACCTTAGATCAATTCGTGAAGGATATGGTTAACTTACTTTGGCTAGAGATATTGGAGGTTCTAAGTAGCTAACTAACGGCTGACTGATGTATGCAGTCACCAGATTAACTGGGGTGGGTGGGGTGGTGGGGTGGAGTGGGGGGGGGGGGGGGGTGTGTGTTAGTAAATGGCCCGGAATCCATCGGATTATAAATTCTAATCGTCATCTTGTTTTTACAGGTAGAAAAATCTGTATTCCCAAAACTGTTATTCTTGTATATAGATCCCAGTGATAGGCACATAGTTAAACATAGTCAGATTGTACTACATGTATTTTGTGCCCAACTTAATGATTTTTTCTAGACAGACACATGTGTCAATAAATCAACAGCTTTTGTCCAAAAAAGTGGTTTCCCAATGAAGGGACTCGGTCTGTCACTCAAGTATCTTATATATCGTGCTAAAAGAAGAAATGAAATTATCCGAGGTCCTCAACTACCAAATAATGAAGCAAAATGGATAGCTCTCAATGTCATTAAGGATCTGTCAAGTAAGCCATGCTTGTGTGTATAAACAGATTTGATCCAATTGTATCGTTTCGACATTTGCTATTGGGTCAGGAAAACTTGGACATAAGCGTAAAGTCGCGTACAAATACGATTTTATTGCTTTAGGTGGCAGTCTTGAATGTGCAGTCGAGGAATCTGACGGGTGCCCCCTTAACATCTTTGGGCAACTTCTTTTATGGTGTCATTAGCCCCGCCCCCTTTTGGGAATGTCAAATATGTAGGTTGAATATGGTTTTCAATGTTATCACATCAAGTTTGGTATCAAATTAAAAGCAATTCCATAGAGATTGCTAAGATCTGGTTTAAAATAAGCGTTAATTTTAGGCCATGAACTGCCATCTGAGGTCAGTCGAGGTAAGAAATATAAATATTCTTAAACATGTCAATTTGTATGAACTGTTATGTATTAACACGTTGGTTACAGAGATAATAGTGAATCTAAATGCATACAGGGCTACATGATCGACCAAACAAGGGATCTTTCCATTTTATCTATCCATCATATGACGTCATAATCAGCTACGTGACGTGTATGATGACATCATAACCATGACGTCATGAATGGCTCGATTTAGTCCGTCTTAAGTGCTTAATACTCCGACACATTGTACGGACTGTATGTCTTTGTTATTTAATAAACATGCTGTTGAATATTTAGAAACTAAATTGACTGCGCGCTGTTGCAGCCATAGGCATGGTATATTGTGTTGCCATTCATGATATACTCTCGATGTACAGTGCACTTTGTACGTCTTAGCATCTGGTGTGATTTTATTGAATGCTTGTCAAAACTATTAAATGCAGGTATCATGTGTCCTGGTAAATGAATCCACGAATTTGCCATCAACTCCATTCCTGGGCTACAACGTGTGATTAATTGCTTCATTCCCATCGACTAACTGGACATCTACTGGGCCATGTGAAGCGTTATCAAGGACTGCTAGCCTGGGTGTCAGGACTGCCTTGTTCTCTTTCTGCATATCTCCATAGTCATCATAGTGGAGAAGGAACAGGAAAGAGTTTAAATCTGAATACTTCGGAAATCCGGATGTCTTTAATCTGTAAAATAAGAAGGAAGCGGGTATATAGTTTTTCCATGTCATTTCCATGCGAATTGAGTTACGAACGTTAACTTTCTTTTTCAGTACTTCCTTTGTTACCGCTTAATGGACCTTTTCATTTTAGCTATGCCCGCCCTTCTCTAGCTAAGCTCCGCCCACACATCGACCGTGTTGGGATCGATCGATCTCTGAACTCGCTGACTATCAATTTCCAGAAAACTATACAGTTTAAGCTGTTGAATACCTTGAAACTAATCTGACTGGATGCTGCAACAGCGCCCAATCAAATTAGTTTCAAAATATTCAACAGCATGTTTATTAAATAGTAGAGACATACAATTCTTACAACGTGTCGGACCTTTAAGAATTAAAGTACAGAATCATTTATGACGTAATTATTATGACGTCATCCTACAAGCCGTTTAGCTGATTATGACGTCATATGACGTCATTACTATGGAAAGGTCCATTCTTCAACGGTGTATGAAAGCTATCAGGAAGTTGAGCCATGAATTATGGCAGATGACATATTTGAAGATGGCAATAGAATAATTAATAGCCTTAATTAGTTCTATATTTAATCAATCATCACTGTATGGTGTACGAAGTATATACCGTGTCAAAATCTCGAATTGCAGTTAGAATTTGACATGTTTAATAATGTTTACTCCTCAGCCTGGATTGACTTCAGATGACAGTTCATGGCCTCTGATTAACGTGTATGTATGATGTTCCTTATTTTAAGCTA
Organism: Chaetoderma sp. LZ-2023a; assembly: GCA_034401795.1. Taxonomy (NCBI): domain Eukaryota; kingdom Metazoa; phylum Mollusca; class Caudofoveata; order Chaetodermatida; family Chaetodermatidae; genus Chaetoderma; species Chaetoderma sp. LZ-2023a. The sequence goes on from CM067359.1 coordinate 37,269,803, forward strand.
GATTTCCGCAATCTCAATGTTATTGTTTTTAATTTGATAGCAAACGTGCTATGTTTATCGTGAGACGATCGACCTTTCCATTTTTACCTACGCCCCGCCCATCTCTAGCTAGGCTCCACCCACCTCTCGCCGTGTTGGGATTGATCGATCCCCGAATGCCCTAGCTATCAATTTCCTGAAAACTATACATGGAAGCTGTTGGATATTTTGTAACTAATTTGACTGGGTGCTGATGCTGCATATGGCAGCAACAGCGCCCAGTCAAATTGGTTTCAAAATATTCGACAGAACATTTATTAAACAGTAAAAGCAAACAATTTGTACAACAACGCATAGACTGTCTTCAAATATGCCTTCGTGACGTACTTATCGACGTCATTCATTATGATGTCATTCTACACATCACGCAGTTCATTATGACGTCATATGATGGGTGGGTACTCTGGAAAGGTGAATTGCATTCGACCTTCATACTCGATATTCGCAGGGGCGTGGCTAATGATGTCATTAAAAAAATTTCGTCCAACAATGCTAATGGGGAACACGTCATGTTCCTGCTCTACACACCCTCCGCTGCCAAATTGTATTTGTACGCAACGTTACGGTCAGATCATAATCGTGATGTTTTCCCCTTGACTATATAGAAAGTTGACATATAAAACGTGTTTGAAGTTGGCGGGTTCATAACAGGATGACATCCAGGTGTACGCCTACCTGTCATGCCTACTGAATGGAGGACTATCTCTGTTCGTCAGAAGATACTGGGACAACAGATGTGGGCAATAGGACAACACACTTCTATGACTTGTGGCTTATAGCAGTAACATTTTGCTATGTAAATACGATATTCAGATGAGCTTGAAGACCATATCATATTATTGGGTGGACTCAAACCTATAGAGTTATATTCGAATGTTCTTGAGGTCCTCTTAGGAAGCGTATTCCATGATAAGCAGGTTACTGGACCGGTGCTAGGTCAATACCGGGCCGTATTGTCCCAGTATTGGCAGGGTATTGACCCCGTACCGGCCCAGTAACCTGCGTTATCCGTGTAAATATTATAAATAATGTTTCTCCATAAATCTGCTGCATGCAGCATGGGATCTCAAACAGGAACACGTGGTGATACAGGTTCAACATCCACACCCTTCAGCAATGTATCTCCAGCTCTCACTTGTCCTAGAGAAAACTAGTAACAGAAAGGACATCTAAAACGTAGGTATTATCTGATCTAGTAGACAAAGGGAGGTGACAATGAAATGGTATTTAACAGTCCAAGAACGAATATCTCTCTGTATATAAACATCAGAATAATTATGCCGTGTATGACTGGTCCGCCTGTCTGCCTGCCTGTCAACGTGTATGCCTGCATGAATGCATGTATGCCACCTGCCTACCTGCCTGCCTGCCTGCTGGCCTGCCTGTCCGCTTGCCTGCCTGCATGCCTGCCTGTCTGCTTGCTCGCTTGCTTGCCTGCTTGCTTGCTTGCCTGCTTGCTTGCCTGCTTGCTTGCCTGCTTGCCATGGATCGGCGTAATTACACAATTTCTACTGCGGTGTAACTACACTTGCCTGAACATACGTGGATTCCAAAGATTTTTAAAGAAAAAACACATAATTACTATTTCCTTTGCGATCACTATCATTAAGTATGTATGCGTGATGCAGGATGTTGGCATCTCACTGCCCTGCATTGTTTACTTGAGACAGGATTGATCCCAACACTGGGCGGGAAATCCTTGTCTGCGGGGCTGCATGGTATTTTTATATATCATCCCCTCATTTGATTTCGTCCATTGATAAAGAGGTATCCCACGATGCGGGTATTGCTGCTAGAACCACCTGATAATGCAGGTTACTGGGCCGGTACTAGATCAATACCGAGGCAATGCGGCCCGGTATTGGCCCAGTACCAGCCCGTAAACCTGCGTTATCAGGGAAGTGTGAGTCGCATGTCTGACGTAATCAGTGTCCGCTGTCTATCCAGGGGAATGCTATTGTCACGGTTACAAAGATACTATTTCTACCCGAAAAAATTCGAATTCCAAAACTGTTTAAATATGCTTCCGAAATGACACGCTTTCCGTTGTTATTAAACAAACTTTGAATGAGTCATACGCCAGCCCGATATACGATATTTCGTCTTCCATGGCTTAAAGGATAACTAATCCCATCTCTTGATAACTATTCAGGTGATCTAATAGGTCACTCATAAACTATGCAGGTAATTTTAATCATTTTATCACGCTGCTAAAGAAATATATTCAGGCTTTAGTAGCTAAATGTTGGCACATTTCTACAGCCTATGATGGCTGTCATGATTTACTTTTCAACCAATCAGAAAAAACCTAGTGTGTCTGCCTCGGTATATACGCTCGATCATAGAGGTGCCAGGTATAGTTTGACGATGTTGTGTAAAAGCAACCATACAGGTAAGTTGTTGAATATTTTGAAACTAATTTGACTGGAAGTTGTTGCTGTCTTAGACAGCAACAACTTCCAGTCGAATTAGTTTCAAAATATTCAACAAGATGAGTGTTACATAATAAAGAATGTAATACATTGACACTTACATGGCATCACGCACTACCGCTTGAGGAGACAATATGGCGTCGATCACTGTTCAACATTTACGCGATATTACAAAGCAGATAATTGTGATACAGACAAAGGAATGTGACAGAATATGAATGATATGGATGGAATCTATAAACCGGTATCTATTAGTGCAATACAACATTTAAGCTGTTTGACATATACACATTGGCATTGTCTAGGCTTAAATTGCATTTTTCTAGATTATCGAAGAGACTGCATGTGCCGGTGATTCAGTGTCCACACATTGAAGGTAATGGACCGTTACAAGTTTATCCAACCATCATATGACGTCATATGTCATCATAAGCTACTAAGTGACGTGTGTGATAACGTCATGATCATGACGTCATGAATAACTCAATATAGCCCATCTTTATCATTTAATACTCCGACACATTGTACACATTTTTGTATGCCTCATATGTCTTAGTAAGGCCTGAGTGAAATAGGCGCAACAGCGCCCAGTTAAATTAGTTTTAAAATATTTAACAGTTTACCTGTATAGTTTTCCGTAAATTGATAGTCAGGAAGTTCAGAGATCGATCACTTCCAACACAGACGAGGTGTGGGTGGAGCTTAGATAGAGATGGGCGGGGTATAGCTAACACTGGAAAGGTCCATTCTAAAGGCATAGACTTGCGAATGTCAAAACCATCCGGGTATTTTGAAAGACTAACCTACAAGATAATGCTCGAGCGCGGTTACATTTCGTGTATCGTAGGGCTCAACAAAACTTTTTTCCGACAGATATCGAATACTGTCCCAGAAATGGCTTATTAAGGTAGTTCATTCAAAATATTTTCGGGGAACAATACCCGGATACCCACTCCAAATACGGAGGATACACAGGACACCCCACAAGTTTCCACCCACTCTATGACAGAAACGTATCTCCGCCGTTGCTATTTATCTCCCTTTTGTGTTTTACACCTATTTAGCTTGCAGCTCTTTCTTCTTTTGTTGTTGGCCTATATAGGGCCTAGATTTCGACTACTTTCTATCTCGCATATCTTACCTCGGGTCAACGGAGTAAACAATATAATACTTGAGCGAAAAAGCAACCTGAAGATTTGACCTTCCCCGGATACTTCAATACCGGCCCAGTCACCTGTTTTATTAGGGTGAGTTTTTCTATTCAACCGGACATAATCCTCATATTTTACCGCATCAGAGTACAAACTCGTGTCAAACATAATTAAGGCCTGGCAGGTGGTCCATCTGTCTTAAAGAAGCGCAACCGTTTAGTTCCAAACGAACTCACCTATAACAAATCAATTGTATTAAAAGACCACCTTGGTAACAAGAGAACCCCCTTGGCCTTGAGGTTTTTTGTCACATGGTTTTCCGGGTTTTCCTGATTATTTTGTTGATTTAGATCACGCTCAAAGTTCTTGGAATCCTCGTGCAAGGTCACACGCATAGATATCGTATATAATGGCTAGATTGTTCATGACCCTCTCAAGCGCGGTATTTCAGAGTTCAGTAGCCTATTACTCCCCGGATGTATGTTTTTGTTACTAAACCTATTAATGTGTCAGATTAATACAGGCAATAAATTTTATTTCCGATAAAAAATATGTAAATTTGAGTCTGTTCAATTTCTCTTCAAATTACCAAAAGATAATTTAGTCATTTTGAAGACTGAACGACCCACCCACCCACCGACGGATGGACGGACCGACGGCGCGCCCATTGGCCAACGGCGCGGGGGACCCATATCGAATTTGATATCGGCGCGCCCGTTGGTCAACGGCGCAGGGGACCAATATTGAATTTGATATCAGCGCGCCCGTTGGCCAACGGCGCAGGGGACCAATATCAAATTACATAAGTTTTTGCCTAGTGTTACACAATGTTGCGGTAGAAGTGAATACGAACTTGGTTTCATTTTCAATAAAAATTTGGAAACAAAAGAATATGTAGCGGCGACATCGATGTCCACGTTGTATACACCTTTGAAAGTCATTGTTGCTCTCCGAATTAAGCATGTCGCCGCTAAATCTAGTCAGTAGATTTTGACATGTACTCATGTCGGTCTGAAAATCATATTTAAGGATAACTAATCCCATCTCTTGAAAGCTATTCAGGTGATCTAACACGCCGATCATAAACTATCCAGGTAATTTTAAGCTTTTTATCACGCCGCTAAGGAAAGATATTCAGGATTTAGTAGTTAAATGTTGGTACATTTCTACACCCTATGATGGCTGTCATGATTTACTTTTCAACCAATCAGAAAAACCCTAGTGTGTCTGCCTCGGTATACACGCTCAGTCATAGAGGCGCCAGAAATAGTTTGGTAACGTGGTATAAACGCAATCCTACAGGTAAGCTGGTGAATATTTTGAACCCAATTTGATTGGTAGTTGTTGCAGCCATAGGCACCAACAACTTCCAGTCAAATTAGTTTCAAAATATTCAATGGGATGAGCATTACATAATAAAGAATGTGAAGCATTGGAGCTACAACATTTGAAATGAGATTAGCATCGCTTTAATTTTTCGCATGGAACAATTTGTTCGAGATAAGTTCGCTACGGTCAAAACATCATTTATAACAATGTTATTTTCAAGCATTTTGGTGTAAATGTTCACCTCTTTAATAGTGTATAACATTGTGCGCTATTGAGCTATTTGATTTCATGGTTATGCAGAATTGTGTTATTAAAGTATTCAAATCTAAGAATTATGGCGTTTTATTTATTTATTTAGTTAGTTATGTAATGTGTTCGCCAGCCATTAATAAGGTTCGATTAGAAACAGAAATTTGTGTACTTTGATACTGTTTCATATCGTCCCAAAGACATCAAATTCGATATTGGTCCCCTGCGCCATTAGCCAACTGGCGCGCCGATATCAAATTCGATATTGGTCCCCTGCGCCGTTAGCCAACAGGTGCGCCGATAACAAATTTGATATTGGTCCCCTGCGCCGTTAGCCAACAGGCGCGCCGATATCAAATTCGATATTGGTCCCCTGTGCCGTTGGCCAACGGGTGCGTCGATATCAAATTTGATATTGGTCCCCTGCGCCATTAGCCAACTGGCGCGCCGATAACAAATTTGATATTGGTCCCATGTGCCGTTGGCAAACAGGCGCGCCGATATCAAATTCGATATTGGTCACCTGCGCCGTTGACCAACGACGCAAAATCGGTATTGGAGCGTTACATCAACATGTTCCGACAAGATTTGATGTTTTATTAACATATCCAATTAAAATCAATAAAGGACAAATGTTATATTAATGGACAGGTAATCGACACACAATGGAGGAATTCAGTTTATCCATCCATCATATGACGTCATAATCAATTACACCATGAATGACTCGATTTATTCCGTCTCAAAGTGTACGAATTGTATGTCTACTATTTAATGAACATGCTGTTGAATATTTTGAAACTATGTTGACTGGGAACTGTTGCTGCCTATGTCAAATAAACTTACCTCTATAGTTTTCTGGCATTTGAGATTCAGAAAGTGCAGAGAATGATTGATCCCTACACGAGCGGAGCTTAGCTAGAGATGGACGGGGCATAGCTAAAACCGGATTCCTCCATTGGCACTACTTGTGGATCTAATCTTTCATTCCAGTGTATGACGTCATAATCAATTACGTCACATGTTTCCTGACATCACAATCATAATGACGTATTAGGCCTCCATGACGAGGCTACAAAATTCCGTCAAGTGTAGGGCTACGAAGTGTATGACGTTGGTGGATTTACTACTTAGTAAAGATTATGTTAAATATTTTGAAATTAATTTGACTCCCCATAGGCAGCAACGGCCCCGAGTCAAATTAGTTTCGGGAATATTCAACAAATTACCTGTTTAGTTACCTTGGAATTGTGATACCAGTAATTCAGCTTTCAAAATAAATGGATCGATTCCAACACACTGAAACGTGGACCAAGCTTAGCTAGAAATGGGCGTCGGACATAGCTAGAAATGGGCGAGGCGTGCCTAGAAATTGACCGTTCAAGGTCTACTTTGACTCACCTTCAAAACTTATCTTAATAAAATGTACTATTAAGTGCCTATAACCGCTTACAGTTGGTGCGCGATGTCGAAAGGGGGCTGAGCTAGAAATGGGGGAGGTGTGCCTAGAAATTGACCGTTCAAGGTCTACTTTGACTCACCTTCAAAACTTATCTTAATAAAATGTACTATTAAGTGCCTATAACCGCTTACAGTTGGTGCGCTATGTCGAAAGGGGCTGTCTAAATGAGGGCAGATTATGGCGAAGGCAGTTGAAGATTACGTGCCGTGTCAGAGTAATAAGTAGGTTGCGTCACCAAAGCTGTGTCAGCTATCTCGCTATCTCGCTATTTACTCAAGACCAAAGTCGACGTGATGTGGTACAGTTAAACCTGCTTATAGCGGATGCCTGTATCTTGGGGCCAAATGATAGAGGTTATTTACGGCCATTCGTTTTAAGAAGCTGCCGTCTTGTATCCCCGAATGTCATTTGATGTGATACTGTTTTTAATGACTTGCACTAAGCGGCCACCTCGTGACCACTATTTAAACCATTCGTTCCGAAACCGGCCAAAACCGACCTCTCCAGTGGTCCTGAGGAATATCAATTGTCAGGCCAAGAGAAGACTTTATACAAATATTTCCACTAGAATGAGTGGCTCGGTAACCGAGCCAGCCATTCCAGTGGACAATTTTCTAAATAATCTTTCGCTTGGCCTGCAAATGGACATTCAATAAGGAAACCGTTTGATTTTTTAACAAATTTGGCCATGGTTAAGGAGCTGCCATCTTATAGCCCCGAAGGCCATTTACTGTAATACTGTGCTTAATGACTTATACTAAGCGGCCACCTATCAATTGTGAGCCACGGTTGGGTTATGCGGCGTCTGTTATGGGAAGGTTTTACTGCATTGTTACACAGTGGTGGCATCTCCTCCTGTAATTGCGTATTCAATAAACACCGAAACTGATCGAAATTAATAGGCATTTCTATACGCGCGTACATACGGTATGTTTGCCAGATATCGGCAACTTCGTCAGAAATCTCTTAAATGTGTCGAACAAACAAGCAGATAGACGATATATCAGACAGCAAGACAGACAGAGAAGCAAGCGGGCAGCCATGATTGCTGGCTCGCTGGCTCGCTGGCTAGCCAGATGGCTAGCCGGCTGGCTAGCGGACAGACAGGCATGCATGCATGCATGCGGGCGGGCGGGCGGGCGGACGGACGGGCGGGCGGGCGGGCGGGCGGGCGGGCGGGCGGGCGGGCGGGCGGGCGGGCGGACGGACGGACGGACGGACGGACGGACAGACAGACAGACTTGGAGATGGCCTTGGAGATGGCCTTGGAGATGGCCTTATAGAACGCCCTGGGTTCGAATCCCGTTCGGGTCGATAACTGTAAACGGTAAATTTACATTAAAGATGATTAACTGACCTATATCCCAGATAATAAGACTACGTTGTCCCAACGGTGGTCCAATGTACGTCATAATATTTGCCCAACGTTGAATGGCTAGGTTGGTGCAACATCATTCCGCTCATTGGTCTAAGGTTGGCCCAACGTATCCACCCAACATTGACATACGTCATATAACATTGGACCAGCATTGACAACATAGGTTGGGCCCACCATCATTCTTTCTGCTCATTGCTCTAACATTGGGCCAACATATTTTACAAATATTAGTGAATTATTCGAAAATATGTATTTGTTATATGTGCAATATATTCAGTCAATTGGTAATGTAAAAGATACATTAAGTGACATCTGCTAAACCCTATTGCCAGGTACTACACTTCGATCTTAGCCAAAACACAGGGAAAAGGGTACAATGTAAAACCGAAACTTTGCGCAGTTTTTGAGAGTTTACATTTGTGGTAGGTATGGAGATAGGTAGTTGAGTTTTATCGGCCACTTACACCGAGATGTATTTGAGTCATGTCACCAATGAAGTGAACCCCAGAGGGATTAATATAAACGGAAATAATCAGAAGTAATCATGTTGCTAGGGACTTATGCATTGCCTGTTGCTAGCGGGAGTAAGTGTTGGATGTAGTTTAAGGAGTGGTGGGAGGGGGGTTGCTTTATTTCGCTTGGGTGGGATGGGGAACTCAGGGACCTCCACTGTAGTGTTAAGAGATGCAGTTTGCATGCACATCAAGCCAGGGAGAGAAGCAACCACCACCCCATCCTCCCCCGCCCCCTCCCACCCCACCCCACACCAACCGACAACCACACCCTACCCACCCACATACATTATTTAGCTTTGAAATAACAAATATTAAGAGGTGAAAATCATAGAAGCTAAGGCTATCAAATAAAATAAAATTAATTTACCCCCGACTCCTCCAATTATTGGAAACTTTGACCATATGAGACGAGGTCACATAGCCCCTGGGCCTAGGGGAATAGAAGTAAGTGTTGTCTACAGCTCAAGCCCCAGGATCACGTCTCTGGTCAGCCGGCTGGCGATCACTGGAGACATAGGCAATCTCCTTCACTCCTAGTTGCCTCTCTCTCTCTCTCCCCCCCCCCCATCCCCCCCACCCAGGAATATAAATGTGTATCAGTGCACCAAACTGTGAATGTTTGGAGGAGGCGGCTTGGTGTAGTGGCTAGCACTCATGATTACTTAGCTGAAGAACTTGGTTCACGCCTGCGCTGTGACCTATCTTGCTGTCGTCGGATACATGGGTAATCGCCTTCACTTTGCTCCTTCACTCTCTTCACCCAGGAGTATAAATGGATACCAGTGTCAAAACTGGAGAAGTTAACAATAATACACTGAAATAAAACCAGCAGAGTTAGCGTGGCATTCGAAGTTAACGTGGTATGCAAGCGACCATACAGCTTGAGGTATTGAACCTGGGTGAAGTCGAACACACTACCTCGTCGTCTCTCCAGACACTATGTCCGTTCTACAGCGCTACTAGTGACACATAATCTGGTCCACTGATGGGGTACGGTGTTCTGCTGATGCCTGTCATCTCGGGAATGCGGTGCCCAGTCGTATAGCCATTGTACCAGAAGTCTATATCCTATGGGTCTGCTACAATGGACCTTTCCGGATTTAGCTATACCCCGCCCATCACTAGCTAAGTTCCACCACCACCTCGCTCGTGTTGGGATCGATCGATCTCTGAACACCCTGACTATCAATTTCCAAAGAACTACACTGGTAAGCTGTTGAATATTTTGAAACCAACTTGACTGGTTGTTGCCTGGCCGTATATATGTACCAGTGCTGTATAACAGCTGGTTCCGCTATATATGGAAGAGCGCCAAAACCGTGACGCACTGGGGATCGCTCGGCCAATTCATGATACGCGCGGCGGAGATGGCCCAGACTACCCACAAATTTATTTGCCAAAGGCTGCGTTTTATCATCCGTTACCGTCAAGAGTCTCAGCACTGACGAATAATAACAACAGAAAACGATGCTAAAACCCCAAAACAGAGCAAGTATTAAATACGACCCTTTTCAGTGCCATAACGGTCATTATCAGAGACACATATGGGTGTTCTATCATCTGTCACCATCAAGGGTGCTGCCAGGCGAGCTAGCAACAACAGCAATGGCCGACAACAACAGAAAAATGCAAGTATTTTGTACCGCATACGGCCCTTTTAGGACCAAATGCTCCCTCTCAGAGCCACATAGCTATTGAAAAAAAATTCCTTTTGAGGGCAGAAAAATCATGACGTGAATGAGACTGTTTAACAGGGACCCGACCTGTACGCCAATCAAACCAATTAATCATCATTATCATCAGCATGCAGCTCAGGTCATTCATGCTCGTTGATCTGACAATAGCAGACCAAGCGACACTCTAAAATTTAAGAATATAGATAACGTGTCATTCCAGTTCATAGAACTAATGCTGGAAATGAAGCAAACATATATGGCGACCCACCTATCGAGTGGGCAGGCAGGTGGACAACCGGACATGCTTGTGGGCGAGCGAGTTGGAGGGCTGACGAACGAGCGGGCAGGTGAGCAGACGGACAGGTGGTCGGACGGGCGGTCGAAGAAGTACTTCAAAATGTAAGAGAAACTTTTGCAAAGAATCGTTGCATAGGAGGGCCCATTGCAGAGACTCGTAGAACTGCATTATTTAAAGGTGCAAATTCACACCAAATGCGTCAAAAGAACAATAATTGTCAAAATTCTATACTTTTAGAAGGTTAACTCGCGTGACGAGATGCAACGAAACGAATTAAATCTTACCATATGCGGATTTCGTTCCGTATAAATAAATATAGTATTTTAGTTGCGAATTTGAATTAGGGACTTGTGTCTCTAATTCAATTTCTCAACTTAAAAAAATTATATTAATTCATACGTAATGAAATCATAATATGTTAAAATTTATTTCGTTTCATTGCATCTAGACACGCAATTTAATCCTCTAAAAGTAATTAATTTTGATAATTTTATTTTGAAGCATTTTGGTGTGAATTTGAACATTTAAATGAGGCATAGTCCAAATATATAGCTTTTGATAACATGTCATCTGCCAGTAGAGCTATGTAGATCATCAAGCTAGCACCTTCCGTCATTTTCAAATGATTCTCAATGAAGAAGTGTTCTGTTCAGCATACATATTGGCAGAGATAAGATGGTCTTGCAAGAGCGAGCGTTGTATTTCTTGTAGATGTGTCAAGAGAGGGATGGACATTTCCAGCTTTAGCTATGCCCCGCCCATCTCTAGCTAAGCTCCGCCCACGCTTCGCCCGTGGTGGGATCGATCGATGCCTGAACTCCCAGAATATCAATTTCCAGAAAACTATACAGGTAAGCTGCTGGGTATTTTGAAACTAATTTGACTGGGTGCTGTTGCTGCCTATGGCAGCAACAGCGCCCTGCCAAATTAGTTTCAAAATATTCAACTGAATATTTATTAAATAGTAAAGATATGCAATTCGTACAACCTGTCGGACGATTAAGGGCTTTGACGGACGATATCGCAGAATTCATAGCGTAATTGAATATGACGTCAGCCTACACGTGACGTAATTGATTATGACGTCGTATGAGTGACTGAGAAACTGGATTCCTCAATTCATCAATAAATTTTGAATCTAATGTTATTAGGAATTGCTGTTGCCAAATTACTTTCCAAATATTCAACAAAATGTTTATTTTATTATACAGTCACCAGATATACAATTCATACACATTCCTGACGGATTGTGACGTCAGATAACAAGTGAGGTATTTGATTATGACGACAGTCAAGTGATCGATCTCGAATCAGTATCTAGTCTCTCAAATCACAATAATGAGCCATCCTGTACTGCATGACATTAATTAACACATATGTTGAAGAATAATGGGTCATCATACACTTAGTGACACCAATTGACCTTCCCAGCTTATCCATCCATCATATGATGTCATAATCAACTACGTGACTTGTAGAATGACGTCATAATCAATGAAATCATTATGACGTCATGATGGCGTCGATAAGGAGATCACGAACGCATAGGTGAAGACGGACGAAGCGTTGGTGTACGAATTGTATGTCTTTAATATTTAATAAACATTCTGTTGAATATTTTGAAACTAATTTGATTGGGCGCTGTTGCGACATAAGCTCCATCCACACCTCGCTCGTGTTGAAATCGGTCGATCCCTGAAGTCCCTGACTATCAATTTCCAGAAAGCTCGACTGATAAGCTGTGGGATATTTTGAAACTAATTTGCCTATGGCAGTAACAGCGCCCAGTCAATTTAGTTTCAAAATATTCTGCAGAATGTTTATTAAATAGTAAAGACATACGATTCGTACAACGTGTCGGACTATTAAGCGGTTAAGATGGACTAAATTTATCGAGTCATTCATGCTTTAATTGATTATGACATCATCATCCACATGACGTAGTTTATTATGATGTCATGCGATAGATTGATCAACTGTAAACATCCATTGTCTTGAAGTTAAGATGCTCGCATGTCAAGGGTTTAAGCAAAGAGTAACGTGGTACACCAGGCCGACTGGAAGACGTCATTACGGGTTCCGCACGCGTTTTGGATCGATTTATAATATTTTGAACGCTAAATTCTGAGAATCCCATTTTCAAGGTATTTATGCAGGTAAGATGTTGAATATTATGAAACTAATTTGACCAGGAGCTGGCCGTTGCTGCCAGGTCAGCAACAGCGCCCGGGCAAATTAGTTTCAAAAAATTCATCAGAATCGTTATTAAATAATAAATACGCAAAAGACACCCAATTCGTACACGTGACGGACATTTCCAAGTCCACGATGGAGTATTTCCTTGTCGATTGTGATTGTGACGTCATCAGACTACATAGGACCAATCCATTGGATGGTAATCGGCCTTATATTCTCTGAACGTTATTGCTCAAATGTGTTGTTACCACAGCAATGAATAGCGTGTATCCATCAACACCGCGATCAAAATGCGTACGGTACTTAGATGGGAGTTCAATGGGCAATAAATCTGGAGCTGCTAAATATTTTGAAAACAATTTTACGGAACGTTGTTGGCGGCCGCAACAACAACAACAACAACAACAACAACGACGACGACGACGACGACGACGACAACAACGACAACAGCTGCTGCTGCTGCTGCTGCTACTGCTACTGCTACTGCTACTGCTACTGCTACTGCTACTGCTACTGCTGCTACACCATCAACCATATATAATCTGCAGACAGTAATCAGGCAGGTAATTAATATGAAAGCTTAAGAGGCCTATACTTTTCCTAATGGCCGCCGATTCCCTCCATCATTAAACATCTACAATTCTGCATTATTTACTAGTAACCTACATTTTAATGTTAAGGGATAGATAACGATATTAAATCAGATATATGTTAATATGTATAATTCGATATATCAATTTGACTGAAAGTAGTTGCTGTCTAAACCAGCTTTAAACGTTAATCAAATTATTTTCCAACAAATAATCAGAAATCTGTCAGCATCATTTAGAATATCCATGGTAACATCGCCATTTATAATTAACTCGTCTGTGAGTACATGATGGCTGCTCCGCAGTTATCGCTCTACTGCACACGAGTCGAGAGTTGTTTCTAGAATAAACCAACAATGTTCCGCGTACCACTAGATATATGACTACGTCATAATTGACCTTGGTAATCATGTCTCCATCACCCACCCCTCCCACCACACCCACCACACCCCACACCAGCCCACCAACCAACCCTCACCCATCCCATCCGCCCACGCCACCCATGTAAAAATTATATATTCAAGGAACCAGTAGAAGAATCTGAAAAGGACTTATTTACGGAACAGCTCAGAAATAGATTGATTTGTTTCCAAAACAAAATTAAAATGTACTGTTGAATATTTTGAACATAATTCGATTGGAAGGCATTGCTGCCTAAGACATCAATGCCCTCCAATGCAATTATGGTTAAAATATTCAACAGAACATTTCTTACATCGTGTTCAAAATTGTACTAACTGACGGGGTTCTGAATTTTTTTGATTTGAGAAACATGATAGCTTATTTATGATCTGTACTATACTTTTGGCAACGATGTTGTTGACAGATGGCATTGTCTTGGACAACAGGAACTCTCAGAAACATTGGTACCAAGATGTACACCGTTTTTCATGCTGCAGGAACTGAATCTAGAACCCTAACTCTTCAGATATGTAATGGTTTTATAGCAAGGACAATTTAATCCAATTCCCACATGTTGCAATCGGGCCGCCGCGAGGTCAAAAATGGTTTTTTTTAGAAACAATGGTGCTGAAAGCCGTTACTGTAAGTTGCCTTTTAGAAGTTGACGCCAAACTCGACACACGTCTTGAAGATCCCACGGATAAGCTTCTACCTATGTTTGGAGAAGAGCGCGCCAGTAGAACCAGTGTTGTTGAAAAATGCGGCAAAAATTTCCATTTTGCAACCAGTGTTGATGAAAGCTGCTGGACGTGTTTAGCTTACACTCAAGTTTGGAGAAGATCTTTCCAGTGGGACCAGAGTTATTAAAAATGTATCCTCAACAACAACAACAGCAACAGCAACAGCAACAGCAACAACATCAACAACTACATTGATCGGTCGATGACGCGTCGCGTCTTTGAACATTTGACGCAGCCCACAACCCACCCCCGGGGGCGAAGCCAAATGTAAATGTCCTTTTGCACTCCGCAATCATATGGGTAACTCACATACCAAATTTGGTTGAATTTTGTCCAACAGTGTCAGAAAGAGTTGCATTACAATCAATTAGTTGACATTTTGACACCATCCCACACACCTAGGGGATGGGGCCAAATATAAATGTGCTCATCCACTCCACATTGATATGGGTAACTCACACACTAAAATTTGGTTGAATTTCATTCAATGGTTTCAGAGGAGATACGTTACAATCAATTTCAGCACGTTAAAATTTGACCTTTACCCCCCCCCCCCCCCACTCTCTCCCGCCCCCTGGAGGCGGAGCCAAATTTAAATGGCCTCTTGCACTCCGCAATCATATTGGTAACTCAGATATCAAATTTGGTTGAGTTCCATCTAACGATTTCAGAGGCGTTGCATTTGACTCAATCCCCAACACCCTGGGCGCGGGGCCAAATGTAAATGTGCTCATCCACTTCATATTGTTATCGGTAACTGACATACCAAATTTGTTGAATTCTATCCAACAGTGTCAGAGGAGTTGCATTACAATACATTTTTTGATATTTTGACCCCACCCCACCAACCCCAGGGGGCGGGGCCAAATGTAAATGAGCTCATGTACACCACATTGATATGGGTAACACACAAACCAAATTTGGTTGAATTCTGTCCAATGGTTTCGGAGGAGATGCGCTACAATCAATTTCCGCAGGTAAAAATTTGACCTTTTGACCCCTCCCCAGCCCCTTAGGGCGGAGCCAAATCTAAATGGCCTCTTGCACTCCGCATATGGGTAACCCACATACCAAATTTGATTCAATTCCACCCAATGGTTTGGGACGAGATAGCGTGACTGACGGACGGACAGACAGACGGATACGATTACAATATCCCCGGGGTTTTTTTTAAAACGTGGGGATAACAACAACAACAACAACAATAACAACAACAACAACAACAACAACAGCAACAACAACACCAACAACAACAACAACGACCAGCACTCCATGCTCGCATTTACCCTTGCATAAGAACTTATAGACGACATAAGAAAATACAAGGAAAAAGTGCATTTGTTTGAGGTTCCGCTATGAATATGAGAAAATATCTTATTAAGCAACAATAAAATTGTGTAGCTCTATTATAGTGGGGTGTTGAAAGTGAACGCCCGTACAATAATAGTACTAAAGACGTGATAGCAACACAATAAACCTACATATGGAACCTCGCTTGACAACTGCGCGTGGAAAACTAGGTGCTGTGTCATTTTCCGGGGCTAAGCGACCCTATGTACGCCATGTAGACGAAGCCCGGATACAGCTAATTCACATTGGATGTGCGCAGCTTATTTGATCAATTCTATTTGTTATAGATAATGTGCTCAGATCTAAAATACAAATATAAAACTCAATAACTCGGTCAATTAAAAAAACCCGTAGAAGCTTGGTGATGCTGATACTCAAATGTAAGCTTATTTTGTAATATATTATATTACACAAGCATTTCTTGATTTTCTTTGTCAGTTATTTATATTGTGAGATGTCTTTATTAAGGAGCTCTCACTCCTTTCATATATATTACCTTCCTGGGACAACATTGTCCAGCATTTTTCATAGATATAAATAGAGCTTGGGTTCTTGATCTAGGGAGATCCTAGGCGATAGACATAATATTTTACAAAATGGAACTATCTAGTGAAAGGTTGCTATCTGTGGACGTCCGCCTGTCTGTTTATTGGCTTGTTTTCTTTTTGTTTGTCATGTTTGCTTGTGTCCCTTTCTCGGAAACTACGAGTACATTTTGATTCTAATTGCATTCAAAGAAAATGGTATGCCCGGAAACTATGAAGCGCCAGGCGATAGAAATGTGTGGGGTGTAATGGTTGAATCCAGTTTATTCATCAATCATATGACGTCATTATCAACAACCACACGTGTAGGATGTTCATAATCAATAAGTGGGTCATAAACGCGTATTAGTCCGTCAAGTTGTACGGATTGTATGTCTTTTCTATTTAATAAATTTTCTGTTGAATATTTTTAAACTAATTGACTGCCTTAGGTAACAGACCCAGTCATATTAGTTTCAAGATATTTACCAGCTAACATGTATAGTTTTCTGGTAATTGAGATTCAGGGAGTGAATCCCAACACGGTAAAAGCGTGGGTGGAGCTTAGCTAGAGATAGGCCGGGCATATGTAAAGTGGATTCATCCATTGGAAGGATGCTGATCTTCAACCTCCAATTGACCTTTCCACTTTATCCATCCATCATATGAGGTCATAATCAACTACATAACGCGTAGAATGACATCATAATGAATGACGTCATTATGACGCCATGAATGACATAGTACATCACGAACGCGTATTTGAAGACGGGCTATGCGTTGTTGTACGAATGGTACGTCTTTACTATTTAATAAATATTCTGTTGAATATTTTGCCACTAATTCAGCTGGCCATAGGCAGCAACAGCCAAATTAGTTTCGAAGTATTCAACAGATTATCTGCATAGTTTTCAGGAAATTGGTAGTTAGAGCATTCGTGGCTCGATCAATCCCAACACGGTGACGTGAGGGTGGAACTTAGCTAGAGGTGGGAAGGGCATAGTTAAAACTGGAAAGGTCCATTTCACTTGTTTATTAGACAGTCTGACCTGGTGCCTCATGGTGTGATGAGCCACTGTGCGGTTAGGAATACTCCTTATTTCTGGTATGGCACTTGGAAACGGCACACGATTCACCCAGGATTCGCCCTTTCCATTTAGGCTTTAACATTGCATTAAATATAAAGATTATCACACGTGTATTGATGTATAGCTACTGAAAGAAACGAATAAATATGTGCATAAAGCCAGAGGGTGGGGGGAGGGGGTGCCTTTGGCCCTTATTCCTGGAAATGACACCTATCCTGCCAATCAATGGACAGCTTGATCCACTGAAGAACCGTCCAGGTTAAAGATGGGCGGGTGGGGTGGGTGGGGTGGCGGGAGGGTATGGTTAGAAATGTTCCCTGTTTTACGCATGCAATATTTGCCGGCAGAAATACTGGAATCGTTATAGGGCATATTTGCGCACACGGTGTCCTATAATAGACCTTTCCAGTTTACTATGCGTCTTGTCAAATTAGTTTCAAAATATTCAACAGAATGTTTATTAAATATTAAAGACATACAATTAGTACAACGACACCTAGTCCGACTTATCAATTATGTCTTCGTGACGTACTCATCTACGTCATTCATGGCGCTTCATTCATGGCGTCATTGATTATGACGTCATCCAACACGTCACGTAGTTGATTATGACGTCATATGATGGCTAAACTGGAATTGTCCATTCAGTTACTGTGGCTCACAATGGACCAACCCTCGTAGAAACCTGCTAACATGAATAGAGGATCAAACACGAGTTGACATGTCACATCAAATTTACCATACGTGTTTAGTAAGATATCCAGCTTTAGCGAGGTCCAAATGAGATCTTTCTAAACGAGTGTGATAAATTTTATTTCATCTCCATATTAACATAGACTTTCACGTGGCGGTGGTCGTTGTTCATAAATGCGTATATTCGTACCCACGCACGTACGTGCATGATTCATACGTAATTTATGTGTATCCCATACGTAAATGCGTGGTCCACGCATGTACGCTTGCTCCATGGAATGGTGTGTGGCCCATGCGTAGATCGTTTGGTCAACACGTAAATGCGAGTATATATTAATGATAATCCGATAATGTACCGATGTATAATAACATGGAAATCAATAGCAGACATCGAAATCTAATTATGGTCGTCTAGAACGTAGATGCTATTGAATATTTCCGATCATAAGTAAGGCCGAATACTTCACAACAGTGGGTGTCCAATACTGAAGACAGACCGTAAAACGTGATGCAATGGTGACAAGAATAAACCCCGAATTCCCAGAATATCACAATGGAACTTTCCAGTTTATCCATCCATCATCTGACGTCATATGACGTTATAATTAACAAAGTGACGTGTAGGATGACGTCATAAATAAGTATGGCATGAATGAGTCGATTTTCTCCGTCTTTAACGCTTAATAGTCCGACACGTTTTAAGAAGAGTATGTCTTTACGATTTTATAAACAGTCTGTTGAATATTTTGAAACTAATTTGACTGGGCTCTGTTGCCGCCATATGCAGCAACATCATCCGGTCAAATTAGTTTCAAAATATTTAACAGCTTACCTGTATCGCTGTCTAGAAATTGATTCTCAAAGGTTTCAGGGATCGATCGATCCCAACACGAGCGAGCATAGATAAAACCGGAAACGTCCATTCCAATGTAACTACACAGGCAAACAGCTGAATATATGGAAGCTAATATGACAGGAAAATGTTGCTGCTATAGGCAGCCGTGTTGCTGCCATATACGCAGCAACAAATCCCAGTCAAATTCGCATCGAAATATTCAACAAAATAGTTCTTGATTTATAGAACATTCATTGTGGAGTATGTTTAATATTTGGTCTTTCTGGTTTAAGTGGTTAAAACTCGCAAAGAAACATTTTGATCAAATTGAATGGCAATCACGTTCCAGTGTTGTGGTAACGGGAGAGTTTTGGCAACATACGCGGGAGACGGTATATTTCAAGAGAAGGCGTGGCTATTCTTAGCCAGATCCGCTCAGCTGTATTGAGCAGACGAAGAGGTCTGTGGTTGCTTCTAAAATGGTCTGCTTCTGGTTACCGTATATAAGTGTATGAACACGTGTAATATCAATGTGATATCGATTTGAATTATTCAATTAAACGGTTTGGTTCCGTAATCTAACGGAAGTGCGCATGTTACCATTGAACTCGTGAATGAATGTAATATAGTCTGCTGACGTCACAGATAATACCTGGAGCATCTGTTTCTCTCGCTCCATCGACGACGATGAGCACCACCACTTCTAACACCGCCACCGCAACCACCACTACCACCACCCACCCCACAACCAGCGTAGCCACCGCCGCTGCGACTACCGCCACCACCACTGTCCCCGACACCATCAAGACCACCACCACGGCACCACCACCACCAACACGACCATCACTACCGCCGCCGTAGCCACCACCAGCACCACTGTCTGATTGAATCTTTGTCTCGATCGCCCCTTTTCTATAAGTTGGGAGGCCTGAAATAAATAGGACTGACTCGGTAATTCCATTAGCCATGGCGTTAGTGTGGTCGGCTTGTAATCAGCCAGGTGGAGTACAAATCCCGCTCGCCTCTCAGGCGATCACGTGACTGATGAACAATCGGTGGAAATATAAGCAATCTCCTTCACTCCTCGTTGCTATCGCCGACCCGGAATATAAATGGGTAACAGTCTAAAAACTGGGGAAGTTACCAATAACAGACTGAAATAGAAACCCGCCTAGATATGGCGTGAATGAGACCTGGAATCACGGACTCGATTTACGCCACTCAAACCAATAATTCTTCCAATTCCATGTGCTTTTCTTGCCAAAGTTTGGATGTGAGTGCTTATCTGCTAAGCTGACGAATTTTCGGCAGCGGGGAATGAGCGTTCCATTTTATTTGAGTCAGGCCGCAGCTATCTCATTTTACAGTTACCATCTTGCCTGCTCCTATCTTGACCGACTGCACACCTCAGAAGTTTAATGCCATAGAACTATAGAGTTGCTGTTACTAGTGCAAGAAAATGCCAGTATTGTGCTGAGAACGTTTCACAGTTTATAATTCTTTTGGCAATGTGCATACCAGATGGCAGATTGGCGGATCTGAATAGTCGTTAGGCGCAGCTAAACTGGTTAGGCAGGTTTGGGGCCATTATTCGATCAAGAAAGTAGAAACTGAAAAGGACTCATTTGCCAGACATGCCACTTCTCTCAATTCCTAGTAGACATTTCCTTGTTGCCATAGTCCACCATGTATAGCAACGGTGGACTCTTGCAAAGTGGTACTCGAAAACACATAATTACTTTTGGGCTGTTCCTGATAAGATTGAATTGAGGGATTTAGCCATCGATTCCAGATAGTTCCAGTAGATTTCCCCACTTCCTTGAGTTAATGTTTACCGAACCGTCTTTGTTGGTTGGTCATCCAGAAGAACTGAACCCTGAGTGTGTGAAGACTTGTCAATTCTCTCTTTCTGGTACTCATCTTCGTCAGATCTGCGGTGGTCTGCTGCCGTGTATGAAACATGGTTTAAAGAGATTGGGCGACTGAGTCTCCAGAGAGCAGCTCAATTCTTGAACAGGAATCTAGACATCCTGTTCCCAGACTTTTCCGAGTCAGATGGCCAATGGTTGCTATGCATCACATCGCAGGAACATGGAATCTCTCTTCTATCACATTGTGCTTATGGTGTCAGCCCCGTTGACACTGAATGTTACGTGTTATTAGTGGAGCCATCAAGCTGTTGACCAAGGGTGAATGCTTTGGAGAAAAATGTGATGCTCTAGTGGTGATTCCTGTTTTCCGGGACTCCAAGTAATTCCAGTGCTGAAATCAAAATTAATTATTCCCCCATCCATGCCTCATATTGGATCAATTGAATCAAGATGCTTCTTTGAAATTCCATAGGTACTGGCGGTTATATTCGTTATAACCTGAAATCTGCACTTCCTTTTCTCCTCTCCTCGTAGTTATGTTGTGATTTCCGTCCTACGACAATCTCCGACCGATGTTGACCGGCAAGTAGTGGCATGTCCTTCCTTGCCGACAGCCCTCTAATGTAGGATAGTGTAGGGGTTCGTATAAAGTTCAAATACTGGTTTCCGAGGTGACGTTTGGGGAATGCTTCAACCACAACCTGGGTGATGATACCGGACGCTGTTGTTGACAATTAGACCAAAGTAGTGTTATTATAGAGACGTGTGCCAAGCTCTTGTTCCCTCCTGGCAGAACCTTGTCTGTTTTACATGATAAGACCGGGTTAGTTTATATTTAGGTAATTTAGACACTGAAATTGATTGTAATATGGGTACTGAGATCGGCAAACCGTAACTTATATTAAGTTCTCCATACTGTTAGGGAATTATATGTTGTAATATTTCTCTTTCGTTGGCTTTCCCATTACCAATTGTAGAGCTCTTCATTGCCGTCCCTTTCACATAGATCCTCCAAGCTGGAACGTACATTTCCGTGGTATAGGTCACTTGACTTATCTGCAGCAGGACAATATCTCCGTGCCATGTGCACAACTAGATGGTTTTTCCATCCGATGCTTCTCTGGAATGAATTTACTGCCACTCGAGATCCTGGGTCCCGATTTTATATGGTTTGAGCATTAAGGTTAGAGAGCGTAATAGATAGTATTTTACAGTTTTCGTACTCCTTTAACCTTTTTGTCATATGAGACTGTCATAGAGGATTTCCCTCACTCAGGTATTGCAGTACGGACCTTTGTCCGCTATTGTGATACTGTCATTAAAGACGTCCCTCACTCAAGGATTGTTATGCAGAACTATGTCCGCTATTGTGATATTGTCCTTGAGGATGGTCCTCACTCAAGTATTGTCGTGTGGAGCTGTAGCCACTATTGTAATACTACCACATTAGTGGACCATGTTAGTGCTTTGACGATCCTGATCACCATTTGATCATCTTCATCCTCTTCCATATTGTGTTCATCTAGTCAGCTTTTATGTAAAGAAGATACGCTTTTTAATTGATATAAGAAAGCATTCCTTACTTTGTGGTTTTCGAATCGATTACTCGTTATTTATTACCGATTATTTTTAATCTGGTGTTGCCCATGACATCGCGTTATTTTAAATCAAATGAAATACGTTTACATTCGATCGGTATCATAGATACAATACTGTTTCTTCTGTCTATAAGTTTGTATTCAGTCCCTTCTTCGGATATTCATCCGTCAAGTCAGGTCTGAGTATAGGAACTTATCTTACATACATACTATCGGGTTAGACAGTTTTAGTAGCCCAGTATGAATACCAACTTTCCAGTTTTATTTTACATTCTAGTCATTACCACTTATTCAACGTTATTATCTTTTAGTTACGTACCAACACTGCTGACCATGCCTTGTGGACGCCGATCACTTGCGAGTGCTTGTGGTCGCTTGTGAGCAAATACTCTCCCACCTAGCACCTATTTCGGGGTCTCAACCACTCGCACATACTCGCATCTACTCCCAAGGCAATGGCTGCTTAGTGGGAAACATGATTTAGGTATATTGTGTGCCTTGCATGTGTGAGTGAAAGAGTAAATCCCACTATGATTAGGCATCCAAGAAGGAAATCTAATGGCAGGAAATAGTGAGTCTACTGAGGTCTTCTGAAAGACACCACGTCGCGCGTGCTCCATATCTCGAAGCTACCCACTTGTCGCCAAGCAAGTCTGTTTTACTAACCACTAATTCAATGTAACATGTGTGGCCGACCCGTCAGGATCGTGCCTCGGATAGTTCTTCTGTTTGCATCCCAACGACGACTAGGCTCTGGAATTACAACTGTGGGTCGATTTGCACTGTTTCTCCATCATTAATTTTCATTGTGGATTTAGATCCCATTATTATTATCTGTGATTTATTTTGGAATGAAAGCTAACCACATTCTTTCCACCCATTTCTCTCAAAATAGTGTTACCTGTGTCCTTAGCACTATCAACGTTTACAGAACTATGGGCTATCACAATATGCACAATATTTTGGAGATATTCACTTTCAGAGAATGGACTCCTTGTTCCGAGTAAGCAAAGTACTTCTAAGGTATCGGAAGTGTCTCTGTTTTGTCTTGTCTGGGAACGATCGGATGATCCGATAACTGACATTTATCAAGTCGTTCATAGCACTGTTTATTTCGGCTGAGACTGGGCTGGACATCACCCATATGTAACGATGTGTCTCAGACATTCCCCATCATCGTGTCAATCCACCTTGATGCTTCTCATTAGCACTTGTTCGATGGCAAAGTCAGGTGATAGCGCTACCCAGTATTGATCTGTCCTACGAACAGCCTGGAGACCGCCATGAATAAGGCGGCCATAAATCAGGGGATGCTTTTCCCCCAATTTGTATATGATTTATAGGCAGATGTTTTTAGATTCGACATTCAAATTATGCCCAGACGCTGCCATGAATGGAAGCATATCGCCAAGATGCAAAGTCATTTTCCCAGTTCGTTCTGATCGCAAAAAGGCGCGGACTAAGTCTATTATATTCATGTACTGGAACAACAATTGAGCTGTGCGGTCTTCTCTCATTGGACTTTTCACCTTTTGTATCAATTCAGCTACAATTTGAAGGATTCCGGGAGCCGTTAATTCCCCCCCCCCCTCTTTATCTACCATGCCATTATCATTCAGTTCAGCAGCTGCAGCATGTTCATCAGGCAGGTCAGAATCACAAGGGTTTTAAAGAGTCACGCGAAGAAGTCGTCTCGTCTTCATTTGGTTCATTTGACAATTTTAATGCAAAGCTCGTTGACGTTACCAGGGTGTTCAAGGCACCATCAATGAGAAAATGTTCACGAATAACCTGTGCAACTGCTTCTCCATTGAGCATTATTGGTTTGGTGTTCGCTACAAAAGGCCAGTTTCAGCAACGTTCCAGCAACTCCGCCAAACCGGAACCTGACATTAAACGTCCAATGAATCCTAGGAAGGTCATCAGAATATGAAAACCGCCAAGTATGAGGACAATTGATCCCCAAGAGAATACATTTTGATTTCTCTGTCTTTCCCAACAAACGGTGTGCGTAGCAAGAGCTATAAAGACTGTGGAAGAAATGGCATTGTTTTGGTCTCAGTGGAGGTGTCCAAACTGGTTTTGATATCTCATTGTATAAGTTCAGCAGCTGCTTTTATAATTCTGTCTTTATTCTAAAACTGGCAATGTTTTCACTACCACACACTTCGCTGATGATAATTTCTTGCTATATGGTTCCATACTGTCTAGGTAACCGCTCATCTTATTAATGAGGTCGCCAACACTTGTCTGCTCATCGTCATTTTGACGGAGATCCTCTATAGTTTTTTTGTAAATGCATCTGCGCGTGGCATGCATTAGGGCCTCCCCGTCTGGGTTTTTTGGATGGTGGAGGAACTTGAGCTTGAAAACATTTTGGAACTTGCTTTTCTGGTCCAAAGTTTCCATTCCATAACTTGTGGTAGACTGCATCAGCGACATAAGGGCCATTTACAAAGGCAAGCGTCACATTCACACTTTCAGACCACTTGTCTGACCGACCGGCGCAAATTTCAAGTAAATGATCTTGAAGGTTTTTCGTTCGCACCGTCATTAATTGGAATTCTTTTTTCTTGCCTCCGTATTTGTCTGTCATCCCACAAAACAAGCAGTTATCTTTGTAAGTAAATGGTGGACCTGTAGAACGTCGACTACAACAAGTTGCTTCAGATTCGGACATATCCCAAGTTCGTTTATTTCGTTTGAAATGTTCACGTTCATTGCAATTAATGTATTTACAGAGACACTCTCCAGCATGTGTAACCCCGAGCCCACCAGTCAACAGAATTCGCTCTCCTAACCTTCAAACTTTGACCGTTAACCTTTAACCTTGAATTAGCCCGTGAGCCCCCATCTCCATAAAGCAGAGATACAACATTAAAAAAACAATGGCTGGTGTCTAGGGGTGAATCCTGAAAGTTGTTAACGTTTACTGGAAATTGGATATCATTAGATTGTGTCTGCTAAAATGGCTAATAACCACACAACAATGCCTAAGTCAATGATAATATTATTTATTTTAAGATAATATGAGATTGAACGGTCTTACATTAGTATAAATGAATGTATATGATAGAGGTTGTGTAATATTATGAAAAAATGTTAAGTATTGTTAAATGTCCTGGATACATACGATAACGGCGACTCTTAAAAACTGACGATGAACATAAGCAATCCAAATATGGCGACGAACATATGTAATCCAAAAATGGCGACGAACATATGTAATCCAAATATGGCGAGGCGCATCACACACTATTACTTGCAGAATATATCCTGCAAATTCTGGATCAGAACACAATATAAAACTATAATCCAACGGTAATCTAATACGAATAAATCCACTTAATCCAGACGGTAAGCGGGAAAATGATGCTCCGGGTGTTACTACGTAGATGGCGCGAAAGCTAATGTACAGATGATGAATACGCCAGTGTACAGTTGATGAACACAGGTGGTGCTAATTGACAGGTGGTACAAATGATAATGTTCTCAAACTCAGGTGA
>CM067359.1:37298224-37375724 GCA_034401795.1 Chaetoderma sp. LZ-2023a
TGTCATCTCTGGTTCTAGGGCTAAATGACTCGGATAAACCATTTAATTTAGAAGGAATTTTTTTTCCTAATAAAGTATCAATTTTGCAACGTGTAGTGGCAAGCATTCTGATATCGGTCTAGCATTGCCATGGTTAGTTGTGATATGAGTGTCTATGGTAAATTATTGTTTGTGCGTTTATCCAATGTACGCTTTTCAATGCCCTAGCATCTACCTGGTACTAGGGGTGGGGTGTTTGGGGGTCCTCCCCGAAACATGTCCATTGCTTAGACGCTATAAGAGAGCATTGCCTCCATTCTCTCTGTAGGTACTACACCTTCAGCTGGCTATGAAACTATCTTATTTTTATTTATCCATTATCGCGTGGGAAAAAGAACAAATCTCAAGGGACTGGGAGGGTCAACTGCCCATTGCGTCCCACCCATCTTCGCCCACCACCACTCCTAACCCTACACCCACCAACACCGCAGGATACTGAACGACATTTTCAAATATTTTCCGACGTTTGAATTCGCTTCTAAAATTAAGGAATTTCTGACGACATATTTTAATATATAAAACATTTAGAACCAACTCAAACTTCGGAAATTGGCTAAAAAGTATATGTTTAAGAAATAATGGTAAATTCTTGGCCGCCGTTGTGCGTGTATTTCTTGTTGTTTTAGTAAGTTCCTCCACTATTGGGCGTAACTCAAATCGTTTTTGTTGTAAAAATTTAAGTTATCACCAAAAGCAAATGGTCTTTGTGATCAAGGAGCGGGTTCGAACCCACCGAACACCATCCCTGGATCTGCCCTTGTACCTTGAGGAAATGGGATTCTACTGGATAAAGAAAACTGAAAACTGGATCGATGTAAGCGTCTGGTTCAATATACACATACACAGATCCCAACAATGCGCTCTCATTTCTAGCTTTCTCGTACGCGGATATGACCGGACTGGCTGGTTAACTGGTTTACTGGCTGACTGCCTCATACGCGCTCGATAGCGTTAGCCGACTCGCACACTCCTGGCTTACCGATCTGGCCCAGTTTTCGTCACAGTCATTCCCTCCAAACTGGTTATAAAACCCTCGGTTTAGCACCAGTCGGTGTTGAGATTTTAAGACAGGTAGTCAATTAACCACCCGTCTGGAGGACGGGACATCCCATCGCACCCCAGAATTCATCCGCCATGGCGGTAAGGCGTACTTAGAAGCTAGTTGTATTTAGGGGCCGTTCCTTTGCGCGCTTTGGAATGACCGGTATACGCGGGTTTGTCCGTTTATGCGGTCACAAACTCAGTCGACTAGAGAGAGGGAGAGAGCGGGCAATAGCCTTCACAAGTTATACACGCTTTACACACAGATAGGAAAGTCAGACCGCTAAGCGTACATTTGCCCTCAAAGCTAAGGACATTCACCCTACCCTATTTACCGGGAATGGTTCATGCGCAAAACGAGGCAGGGAGGGAGACACATAGAAAAGGGACTACTTGTCGGATGACTTATAACATTTTAACTACGTTAGCTATATTCTCGTTCATATTTGGAATGCTATATATGGCCAAAGATATATTATATATATGCTTACAATGTTATTATCGTCGCTACTATGGTGACCGGTTCTCTGCAGTTGATCAAAGGGAGGAAGTTACTTACTTAAATCCGGCTACAATAAATTCAGAGCTGAACATTGTTTTAAAAGTTTGTTTTAAGATAAGTTTCGAAAGAAAGTTAATTGAATATATTTGCATACAAGGACATTTTAAATAGATTTGGTAAGTATTTTTGCGATTTTATTTATCTAAGCTGTTACGTTTTGTCTGTTTTTATTTTATTTATCTATACCATTTTATTTTATGTTATATTGATTTGATTTCATTTCATTTTATATTGTATTTTATTTATTTTATTAATGTCTTAGTTACATGGGTGGTATTGGTTTGTGGTTTAGGTTGGGAAAACGTGGTACAATAACCAATCAACAAACGACAGCAACAGCTCCAATATTCAATAAATGGTAACTTCATCAAGACATACAATTCGTACACTTGACGGACTTGTCAACGTTCAAAACACGTCATTATGTATTACGACGTCAGTCTACATATGACGTAATTCAGTATGACGTCACGTTATATACTTGAGTGACAAGTTGAATCCCTCCATGATTGGTCCTGGATTCCAGCCCACCCTATTGTAATTTGTAATCTATTCATCACTGCGAAATAACTCTCCACGACCTGGATAACCTACAGGCAGCCATGTGCTCTTTTGTGAACTTTAGGACTAGTATAGATGGTCAAGATCCGGTAGGATTTTTCGAATCAGGGGCAAAGTTTGTGTAAATCGTATTATCGTAACGTACGTGAAGAATTTTGTATGTGTAAATTTGAAGGAAATAGAGGGAGCTGACCTGTCACTCAAGTATCTGACGTCATGGCTAAAATAGCTGACGTCACGATCAAATGGCGTAGATCCAACATGCAAAGGGCAGAGGTTTGCCAGTAGGCCTAACCGTCGAAGTGATTACTCTACTTTTAGTTATATCCCGCTCATATAGAGCTAAGTTCCGCCCACGCGTTGCCAGCGTTACGATCGATAGATCCCTGAATTTCCAGACTTCCAATATCAAGGTAACGATACATGTAAGTTGTTGAATATTTTGAAACTAGTTTGACTGCGTGCTTTTCACAACAGTGCCCAGTCAAATCAGTTTCAAAATATTCAATTGAGTGGTTATTATGTAGTAACGACCTACGATTTGTACACATGGCAGACTTTTACAAGTTCATGGCGGACTTAGCCACGTCATTCATTACGCATTTTGATTGTGGCGTCAGCCTACATGTGACATGATTTCTTATGACGTCATTTATTTGATTGACAGATTGGATTCATCCATCTTAAGTCTTTGCCGAATATATAATTTAATAAACATTCTGTTGAATATTTTGAACCTACTTTCATTGAGAAGGTCTACTGACATAGGCAGCAACATCTCCCCGTTAAATTAGTTTCAAAATATTCAATAGGTTACCTGTATAGTTACATTGAGTTTGAGATTTTGTGAATTCAGGGTTTGGCGCAGAGGCGCTTCGCTTGAAATCAAAGCTCTAGATAGTAATTGAGTAAATTAAATTTTTTAAATTATTTTTTTAAAGATTTAGTTGAGTATTCTCTTCGGGGAAGTACCCATAGAAATCTTACTATATTAACGTATAAGATTTCTATGGAAGCACCTCTAAGATAGTGTCATGGCTCAAATTCATCTAGGAGTAGGTGGCTAATAAAACCAACCGAACGAACGAACGAAATTAATCGAGTGGCTGGCTATTTCGGTACTCAAGATATTTAAATTAATTGAGTGGCTGGCCATCCTTATTTGGTCAAATACTCAGAAATCCCAGCACCCCTGCTTATCTAGAGCCCTGCTACAAATGGGCGTGCCATAAATTCTAAATGTGTTTGACCATTTCACGACGAAGCCGGTCAAAACCTGTATCTGTGGTGGGGTTTTTTTTGGAATGGCCATTTGCAAGCCAAGAGGATGATTATTTTTGACAAATTACCACGGAAATGACTGTTACTGTAACCGAGCCAGCCATTACAGTGGTAAACTTTCAAAAATAGTCGTCCAAATTTGATCATTAAAGGGTTAAATGGTTTAATGGATCTCAATTCGTAACAAACAAATAAACAGATAAACAAACAAACAAACAAACAAACAAACAAACAAACAAATAAATAAATAAACAGACAACCAAACAAACAAACAAACAAACAAACAAACAAACAAACAAACAAACAAACAAACAAGCAAACAAACAAACAAACAAATAAATAAACAGACAAACGTACATATTAACAAACAAACAAACAAACAAACAAACAAGCAGATAAACAAACAAACAAACAAAGAGTTCCGAGTTCATATGCAATCCCTCCCCCTACTTATAGCGTAATTGACAACAACTGACTAATTATGTAGGTGTCGGCGTGTACGTACGTGATTTCTTAAGGTGGGTTACGCATCAAACAACCTGCAGGCTTTAATTCATTCATAACATTTTGTTTGCCATTTAATATTAAAGACAAAAAACATTAACATAATTAAATTACGCGCGTTTATAAGATGAATTACGCTAACAGCTTACAACTGACGAAAGTTACGCTGTTCTAAGGAAACAATCAATGAATACCGATAGTTTATGACGCTCGTTTCATTCATAAATTGTTTGTTTTGCCTGAGCCCTCGCCACAAAACGGGGGAGACAAAAATATATTCTCAGATCTTCCGCTTCGTTCAATATCTATGTATTACGTTAGCGGAGACGGTGGAATCCTGGTGACGTTGTTCAGGGAAGGCCTTTATTTCTAAATTTATATTTCGTTATTAGAGGGCGTCATACTGCCAGTTCTACCGACGTAAAACGCATCACGGAGGCCTAGTTTTCCCGTCTCTGCCTGAGTTTACTGGTGGTGGTTTTCTATATTTTTGCTAATAATGTCCACCCAGATCTCTCTTCGGTCGTCACGGCACCAGTCTCCCAGCGACTCAGATTCCACATCAAAGCGCCACCACAGCAGGTCGATGAAAACTGGGACAACCCATCTGAAAAAAGGAACGCGATGAGCTCACGATTCTAGGCTCGCACGCGAGAGGATTCCCTTGGACGTCATTGCGTTGCCGTGGAGGAGGATAAAGGGATTCCCCGATATTATAAAGATATCGTGGGAGAAATTGGAAGCAGTTTCTCAATCAACTCGGCCGTAGTACAACTAACTACTACAGCGCGGTTTACACCCGCTACGCGCTTGCACAGTATTCAATATAGTAGTTAAAATACCGATTCAAGGTACTCGTTTATTTGCAGTGTTATTTAAATCTCGTGCAATGATGTGTCTCTGAGAGCTACAAAATAACAAGTATTAGAAGTTTATCAACAAAACTGAGATATATTTATGTGTTAATTTAATTGATTATCTTCCATTCTATAAGGATTTCTTATTTTAAAGTTATTCGGATTTTCTACGGCGAATTTCTTAAGTTATATTTTGAAACTTTCTCAAATGGTAAGCAAGCTTGCATAATTAATATTATTCTGTTAATCGTCTGCCCGCTGCGATTTTGGAGACGACATATTCCAGGGATTATATCTGCGACTGTTAAATATTTTGAAAACAATTTGACTGAATTAAATTATTCTTTGATACAGATCGAAATTATTGTTTCTGACTTAAAGAAATATGTGTTGCATATTTTACAAAATTAATTTACCTGGAAACAGTTGCTGCAGATGATAGCAACGGTTTCCAGGCAATGAGTTTCAAAATGTTCACCAACTGACCTGCATAATTAGTTGAAATTTTAGGCAGGCCTACAGTACAGCTCGGAAATAACTCGCGGTTCCAAAATAAAATAAAATGCACTGTTGAATATTTTGAACATAATTTGATTGGAAGATCTTGCTGCTTCCAGGTAGCGATAGCTTCCAATCAAAGTAGGTACAAAATAGTCAACAGAACATTTCTTGCTTGGTGTTCAAAATTGTACTAACTAACATGTTTCTGTTTTTGTTTTTGAAACATGGTATGTCAATTATGAGCAGTATTGTGTGTGACGTCATAATGGCTGATCCTGAACCATTAACCCTTTAAGCCTTGATTTTCTTCAAGATAATTTAAATTTCTTTCAAAGAAAATGTCAATTTACAGAGCAAGAGAAGACTATTTTTGAAAGTTTTGCACTGAAATGACTGGCTCGGTTATCGAGCCAGTCATTCCAGTGGGAAAATTTCAAAAATAGTCTTCTCCGCAGGCGCCGTTTTTGGCTGATATGAGTGTTAAAGGGTTAATGCCTTAGATTTGTCAAGAAAATTTTAAAAATTTTGTAAATAATGCTGAATACATATTCGCAATCTAAGATAAGACTATTTTGGAAAATTTACCCCTCGAATAACTTGTTTCGGTTATCGAGCCAGTCATCTGAGTGGCAAAGTTTTTGAAATAGTCTTCTTCTGGCCTATAAATTGACCATCCGCCAGACCAATTCAAGAGCCAGGTTTGACAGACTTTAATATTAAATGGGTTTAAAATTGTGTGAAAATGTTGAAACGTCTGTAAAAAAATAAAAGTCCATAAAACTGCTTGAATTTGCACATTTCTTGAGACTATTTTTTCTACAAAATCTACCGATGGAATAGCTGGCTCGGTTATCGAGCCAGTCATTCCAGTGGGAAATATTCAAAATAATACCCTCTCGCTCAGCGCTCTCTCTCGACCTGCAAACGGATATTCCTCAAGACCATTGTTGAGGCCGGTTTTTGGCCGGCGTCGCCATAAAGGGATTAATGATTAACGGATACTCGTGTATTGCGACCACCTTAGTGGACTCCACACAAATAACCCTCAAATATAAGCTGTCTCTTAATTTTGCTGATAGCGCGTGTTACTGGGCCGGTACTGGATCAATACCCGACCAGAAGTCTGCATTATCGGTGTGGTTTTTCCGTATCAGTTGATAGCCATTATTGGTTTATTGGGGCATAAAATTAAGTTTAACCCTTTAATGGCCAAATCCGACAGAGGCTGTCGTGGTCTTGTTGAATGTCCATTTACAGGTCAAGAAAAATAAAAAATTTGACAATTTACCACTGAAATGACTGGCTCGATAGCCTTATTAAACTCCCTGTCTAATTGAACCGCCTGTCTTATTGAACCACCTGCCTTAATGAACCACCTGCATTATTGAACCACCTGTCATACACGTTCTGCTTGTCGCTACATAGAGATGATGTTATTTATAGATCTGACACTTTAATAGCGTCTAGAGCTGGGTTCGCCCGCTTCAAGGCTACAGGTCTGATTTATCTTGCGCCTAGGCTAAGGCCTAATCCGCTACAGGTCTGATTTATCTTGCGCCTAGGCTAAGGCCTAATCCACCACGATATCAGAAATACTGTAAGCTGTTTCTGCCTTACATAAAAATGTTCAAAATATTCAACAACTTATGCTTTAAATTTATGCTTATTTGCTTTTAAATTTACTTATTTGCATCACGCTAATGAGAAGGTTAATGCGATGCGTTTGGTATTTTACTGGCTATCTGTGTGCCCTATCCGTCACACTTTGTTCACCGGGTTAGTGGCTCAACAAAGACTGGTGTCAATTATGAATACAAAGTTGATGAAACGTTTGGAGAATGAAGGGATCCGATATGTTGCTCAAGTACCTGACGACATAATCAATTACGTCACTAGTTGGCTGACGTCACAATCATATATGTCCTTGTTGAATTTTACAATTTAATAACTATTCTGCTGAATATTTTGAATCTAATTTGGCTGGGAGCGGTTGCTGCCGTAGGCAGTAACAGCCCCCAGTCAAATTGGTTTCAAAGTATTCACTGGCTTCTAGGGCCTATAGTTATCTTGAAGTTTCAGGGAATTCAAATTTCAAATTGTTAAAATCGATTCAACCACGTTTGGAAATTGGGTGGAGCTTAGCTAGAAATACAATAGGCTTATGCAAATCAAAAGTCAAATCTCGATTAATCGATTCATTGTTAGACCTTTGAATCTCGATTGATTGTTATATCATTAAATAAATAAATATCAATTAAATTATATATAGAATGAATTCACATTTGATTAAACGATATATCATTGACTAAACAAATATCGATTAATCGATATTCTTGAACTGGATCTCAATTAATCGATATATTATTTTTTTAAATCATCGATTAGCCAAATAAATTAAGACATCATATTGACTAATTCTATCGTTTGTTTTTTTCAGCATTGGATGCACGGATAATCTGTTGCTGATAAATCGATTAATCGTCTCATATTTCGGGAGTCTGATATCGTACGGATAGCAGTTAAATCAGTGATAACCCGTATTAGTAAAAATCGACTAACCACAGATCACAACTATTAAGGATCAGTGATATCTAGTGATATATTTCTACGTGTGTTTAATTATAAATTGACCTAGTCTTTTTGCCATGGATTATTAAGAACTGCTTCATCATGCTGCTCGGGATGACATATCCGGTATATAACGACACCATCAAGCTGCCGAAACCTGCTGGACCAGGTGAGAAAATTAACTGTGCACAGGACAGCCCATAAATAAGTTAACATGTTTTTAAAACAAAAACAGAACCTGTTAGTTAAGAGTAGTTAGGAGAACAGTATCTAGGAAGTGTTATTTTGAATGTTTTGAATATAATTGAATTGGAAGGCAACGCTTCCTTAGGCAGCAATGCCCCTTAGGCAGCAATGTCTTCAGATGCAATTATGTTCCAAATATTCAACAGTACGGTTATTTTGTTTTGGAAACACCCTACGTTATTTCTGAGCTGTACGGCCGACTGTGCTTCGTTCATTGTCAGATATATCTACCAGTTAGATCTACCGGCTAAAAATACCAGTAGCAATTTAATAAATAATCTTAACAGTGAACATTAAACATTTTGATACTAATTTGACTGGGAGCTGTTGCTGGCAAATTAGTTTCAAAATATTTAAGTTTACTTGCATGATTGTCTTAAATTTAGACGCTTTCAGATCTGAGGATTTAACCCTTTCAGGACGAAACCGGCCAAGACCGGCCTCTGCAGTGGTCTTGAGAAATGTCCATTTGCAGGTCAAGAGAAGACTATTTTTGAAAATTTACCACTGGAATGACTGGCTCGATAAGCGAGCCAGTCATTCCAGTGGTGAATTTTCAAAAATAGTCTTCTCTTGGCCTGCAAATGGACATTCAATAAGTAAATACTTTAATTTTTTGGAACAAATTTAGTAATTAACGAGTTAAACGGTTAAAATGTCTATTATCAGCCTTCCACTGATTTTCAATCGTATACCTTTACAGGCTTTGGTTGTTTATCTAATTTATTTTTGTAATGAAAATTGTAAAGTTGAATTCTAGGGATGTATCAATTAATATAACCTAATTTAATTGTGAATTTGAATGAGGGATGCGAGTTTGTATTTCAACTTCTTAACTATAATAATTTTTACCGAATGAATTCATCACATGTTAAGATTTGGTTCGTTTAATTGCGTTGTACGCCTCGAAAGATTTTTTTGTAAATTTTATTGTCAAGCATTCTGGTGTGAATACGCGTCTTTAAGGCTTGAATCATCTAAATGTTAAACTGTAAACAACGATAACGATAACGATATTTATAATTGACTTCTATGACGCAGGCACTTGTGTCCTACATCCGGGGCGACGCGAGGCTACCTTTGTAATAATTTTCATAGTAAGATTGTTAGACCCTACACTCATATAACCACATTCATCCCGAATGTCCAAGTATTTTCCCCTTTCCAAAGTGGAAACGTGGAATCTGTTGAAAATTTTGAAACGACCATTGTAATAATTTTTGCTGCGAAATAAAAGTTCAGTCTAAAAATATTTTCAAAATATCGAGGAGATTATATGTTTATTTCGTAAAGAATATATCGTCTCTCTGGTCTACTGCTGTTAAGAGGATCTCGATTGCGTAACATTTAACGTACAGTGTCACGTTTTCGAGGTGAGCTTACAGTACAACTCATAGTCAGTCTGCAGACTGACTATGAGTTGTACTGTAAGCTCACCTCGAAAACGTGACACTGTATCCAAAGCAAGGACAGAAGCAGGTTACTTAAGCCGTGTTCTCACTAGAGACATAACCGCAATACTGAGGTATGGCGTTGTTCTCGATTAAGTTATTCCCGATTAACTCTCCAATGAGAACACGGCCTTAGGGCCTAGTATAATTTTGAACACGATGTAGGAAATGGTCTGTTAAATATTTCCAAGACAATTGGATTGCAAGACATTGCTCTTGCGCTCCAATTGTGTTCAAAATATTCAAAGTCATATTTTATTTAGTTTTTGAAAACATTTTAAGTTATGTTACTGAGTTGACCTGTATATGCCCTTGCATTACAAGGCTGTTTATTACATCCCAGTGACCTTGTCAAACTGGTCATTAAATAGAGCTTTTCACTCGGCAATGCCTTTTAAATAACCATAAATTTGCGGGTTTGCCGGGATCTTTTTAAAGAAAATATAAATTCCGAAATTGTGTAGGTCTATTTCGAGGCGATATTTGAACGGAGATCATCTCAAGTTTAACTTAATTAATTGTCTAGCCGCTGCTAGCCACCGGACAATAATCGCCATACGCTATAACTCTGGATTGGATGAATATTTTGAAACAAATTACTTTGCCACCAACATCTTTCAGTCAAATTCTTTTCAAAATATTCACCCAGTCAAGAGTTATATCCCATGGGACATATTGTCTCTACAAATTCAGCATTTAGACCTTCAAATCTGGATTTCAAGACAACTATATCCAGGAAAGCTGTAGAATATTTTGAAACAAATTTGACTGGAACATCTTGCTCAGCTTTCATAGGCAGCATATGACAGCAACAGTTCGAATTAGTTTCAAAATATTCAGAATATATAACAGAATATTCCTTAGGCCCCAATCATTAAGAATGTCCTTTCTGGTCTGAGAGCTACGGCGTTATGGACAATGTTGCAATCGTGTGGGCGCGTGTGTTGAAACTAATTTGTCTGTGAGCTGGTGTTTGCTATGGATCATTCCATTGACTCGGTTTCTAGGCAACGCAACGCATGTACACCTACTGATTATTTATAACCAGCAACTGCTTTCAGTCAAATGATCTTCAAAATAATCAAAGGAAGTACATTTATGAATATCATGTTGTAATTAGTGTCTAACTCGAAGAGAAATTGCTTTTAATAACGTTTATGCCAGATTCTGGACAACAACACCCAGACGATGTCTACCAGTGAGTGCTAGGAGGTTAACATAGTCAAAGCGATATCGACCCATTTTCCAGGAACTCTTCCCGCCGCTATATCTGTTTGACTAGAAAGGCCAATTTCTTCTCCAGCTTTCCGATACATCATCCATCTATCCGCCAGTCAGCCAAGGGCACTCAGCCCCCCCCCCCCCCCCCGCCCCCACCCACCCACCCCCTGATTATCTGTGTGGCCGGATTTTCTATTACAGTGTGTTGATGCAGTACAGCCGAGAAGTAAGGTTATGGTGTTTCCAAATCAAAATAGAACATACTGTTGAAGATTTTGGGACGTAATTTGATTAGAAGCGATTGCTGCCTACGACTGTGAATCAAATTAAGTCCAAAATAATTTCTTACACCGCGTTCAAATTTGTAGCCTACTAACTTGTTTCTTTTTTCTGTTTTGGAAACAGTCTAGTTTATTTATTAGGGGTACTGTAGACCTACACGTCGCGACAGAATTGATTAACCCTTTAATAACCAACATTGGTCTAGAAAATTTAAATGTCCTGCTTAGTGATTGCCCATTTGTAGACTAAATTCAAACGAAAAGATTTTTGATAATTTCACCACTGAAATTTCAGTGGTAAATAGTGGCGCCGATAACCAATTGGTACATGGGCCTGCACCGTTTACAAATGGTCCTGCGCTGTTTACAAACGGGCCCAATGGCCCTTTCCATTTTATCCTTCATCATATGACATCATAATCAACTACGTGACGTGTATGCAGAAGTCATGATCAATGACGTGATGAATGGCGTAGATAAGTTGGTCACGCACGCATAATTGAAGACGGTCTTTGCGTTGTTGTATGAATCGTATGTCTACTATTTATATTTAATAAATATTCTGTTGAATATTTTGAAACTAATTTGACTGGTCGCTGTTGCTGCCATAGGCAGTAACAGCTCCCCGTCAAATTATTTACAAAATATTCAACAGTTTACCTCTAGTTTTCAGGAAATTGATAGTCACGGCATTCGGGGATCGATCGATCCCAACACGGGACTTGGTCATAGACGGGTTAATTTCTTTCGCGGTAATTTCACCGCCGCGATATAATAAGCCGCTTCTTCCTAGGAGCTTTCCAGACCGATTATAACCCCTGTTATATAAAAAGTCGGGCGAGTGTCACGTGATACTTCCAGGCAACCCTGTTTTAAATATTTCTATAAGGATTTCCAATTATATAACGGACACTTTATGGCCCATTGAGGTGGTCAATAAACATAGGTGATTGCTTAATACATCCCATGAATTGGTATGGTTTTAGGGGCAATAGATTGTGAGTTTTTTAAGACCTCTTTACCCGTGTTAAAGAACCACAATATTTTGTCTTTCAAACGCGAGTGCCCGCTATAGACAGGTTTCACATAGGCCTATAGGATGTAATAATGTTCCGGTGTTCTGCAATGAGCGGGTGGTACATTGATTCGTATATAGGCTTGTAGGTTAGCCGAAACTGGGCTGCCTTATAGACGACTAGTTTGTAAACTATGTCACGTCATAGACGACTAGGTCTGTCTGTATGATGGCTAGGTGCCGATATGTGCCTTTCGTGCAAGATGTGGGAATAATATCAGCACTTATTTTTAACGCGCTCACTAAAGTACATATCTATTTAATTAATCTTAATTTAGCCCTGCGTCATCTCTATATTGAACTAAGGTCTGTGTACCAAAAGAAAATGGGTTCACTATGTCAGGCGGTCGCTCCATACAGCTTGATATGCGTGCACTCGGTGCCGCGGTTACTATTACGCAATGTTTGCAGACAGATTATCTGTCGCCAAAACTCATTTACCCGACACCATTAAAAGTAAACCAGTACAGATATAGTCTGTGAACTGTTCTAGTTTCCTCTGTCCATCAGCTATCTCTCGCCCCTACAGGGTCCCTACAGGGACATCATCATAATTGGTGACGACGACGGCAGCGAAGAGCTAATTACTCACAGCCACCATCATCATCGTCTTCGTCGGCGGCGTGGTGCTCGTTTCCATCATCATCATAACCGATGCTGACGTCATTATCATTCACCATCGCGAACATCAACCACCTCGTCGTCGTCGTTGTTGTTTTTGTTGTTGTTGGCAGAGGCCCTTTCAATCTCATTCCCATCTTGTCGTCTTCCTCCTCCCCTCCGGCTCCTCCTCCTCCTCCACCTCCACATCCTCCTCCTCCCCCACCTCGTCATCGTTTATCGTCATCGCCATTACCATGTATAGCAATAACGTTAGCAATTAATCACTACGTAAAAGTTGCATGCCTGCATATGCACGTGGTGTGCAGACGATCTATGGTTACACTTTAAGTGTCTCGTACGTCATCAATTTTATGATCATCGTTAATAAGGCCGAAAATCTTTCCACAAGAATTTGATCCATTATTAGTTATTTCTTGTAAATGCCCGTATACGTTATTAAACTAGTTTACTTCATAATTTACGTAAAAGTAAAAGAATATTTCATAATGGAAAGAAATCAATAAATTTCCTATGCGCATTGGTGACGTCATAGACGACTAGGTATGTCACTAAATTCGGAACAGAATGGGCTTGTTAAGAGATGGCGTATTTCCGGCTTCAGCTCGATTGTTAAATACACAAAACAATGTGTTTGTTTAACAACAAATGATGACGTCATAAACACGTACTTATGATGCAATAAAGCGAAATACACACTTCAGGGTTGGCGCAGTGACGTCATATTTAACGAGACCATACCTCATAGACTACATACAGTACAATTAATAAATGTTTCAAAAAACAAAATAACACATACTGTTGAATATTTTGGACTTAATCCGATTGGAAGCCATTGCTGCCTAAGGCAGATCATTTCTTACATTATTTTCAAAATTGTAGGCCTACATGTTTCGGGGTTGGGTGGGGGTGGGGCGGTATTTAATTATTTATGAGCTGTGCTTTAGTCAGACTGTCCTGGATTGGCCAGATTGTGTCTGTTTTATCTAGACTACAAGGTTCCAGTACATGCATTGTATGTAGACCATTGATTGATCATATGTTCCTTGACAAAATGGTAATTAGGGCATAGTGTATAAAATTGGTTTTAGGACATTTTTAATTATTAAAAATTAATAATCTTGCTGATAGTCGATGCTGTCTTTGATTTTAAATATTTCTTTACAGTCACAATATCTTAACTTAACATAATGGTTTAAGTGTCTGTGTGCTGATTTTATGCAGACTACGTGTTCCATAGGGTTTAAACTCCGTTATGCTGAATACTTCGAAAACAATTTGACTGAAAGTTGTTGGTGGGTAAACCACCAACAACTTTCAGCCAAATTGTTTTCGAAACATTCAGCAGCTCCAGAGTTATTGCCCATTGATATTATTATCTTGTGTGGCTTGCTGCGGCCAAACATTTACGAGTTTCCGCGCAAAGTAACCAGGTTTACGCGCCCTTTGACAATCTTTCGCTTGAATAGAGATATTTGAGAGAAATGCCGCTCTTAGAATATCCCTCATCTATACGGCATATGCTATTGTATTATGTCGGATCTATATAAGATTGTTCTATTTATAAAAGGAGATATGTCAAAGCTTTCCATTTAACTAGATAGGAAAGCATATATAGGCCAGGTACAGTAATGAACGAGAATGACGCGACAAATGGC
Organism: Chaetoderma sp. LZ-2023a; assembly: GCA_034401795.1. NCBI lineage: Eukaryota > Metazoa > Mollusca > Caudofoveata > Chaetodermatida > Chaetodermatidae > Chaetoderma > Chaetoderma sp. LZ-2023a. The sequence continues at coordinate 37,312,692 of CM067359.1, forward strand.
ATTCAAAAGTATTCACCAGCGCTGCTGCTGCTGCTGCCCCCCCCCCCCCCCCACCCCTTCATCCTCCTCCCGCATTCGTCATCACCGTCATCATCGTGATTAACATCATTATCAGCATCGGCACTCGCGACGTTGACGTCAGCAACAGCAAAAAACAACAAAAGCGTCATCGTTATTATCATCGTCATTATCGTCATCAATGAAAATAATGTATCAAAATGGCCATTGGCAACAATGATACCGTTCTGTCAACATAATCGGTGTACGGAACCCTTAAGTCGAATTTTTACAATGTCTACTTACACTTTGATACGTACGTGGAGATGTCAGATCTTTTTTAACCGTTCATGACGAAGCACGCGCCAAAACTGGTCTCTACATTGTTCTTGAGGAATGTCCATTTGCAGGCCAGGAGAAAACAATTTTTGAAAATTTACCACAAGAATGACTCCGCTCGGTAACCGAGCCTGCCATTCCAGCGGTAAAACTAAAACAATGACCTTCGCTTGCCATGCAAATGGATATTCAATAAGGAGATATTTAGATTTTCTTGACAAAATCACGTCATTAAATGGTTATCCCCATTCCCCCCCACCCCACCCCACCCCAACCCCATCCACATACATTTTCAATACCAAATATATCTTGATGCTCTATATGATAAATTTACGCCACTGTGTGTATATAACATTCATATAATCAACAGTTCTGGTGTGGTAGCTTTTTTAATTACACCTACATCCCCCCACCCCCTCCCCACCAGCAGAATCATTCATATTTGTTCTATACCTCGTGGAACCAGTAGAATCAATCATATTGGTTCTATACCTCGAGGAGCCAGCATCACAGACAACTGCTATCATGACCTATTTCGGAAATTCGGAGATCAATCAAGCAGAAACGGCATGGTAGTGACGTGAGGTGTGCACCTACACCACGACAATGCACACTAGTGCATCACACTGGTGCCACACCTCCAAAGATGCAATGAATGTGGATATGATCTCTTGCGCACCACCCCCCCCCCCACCCACTCCTCCTGGTATTCTCCAGACATACCCCCACCCCCACCCCAGCCCCAGTGACTACTATCTATTGAGTTATTTGAACAAGTTACTGCGTAGTAAGAGATGTGAGGTTGACAATGAGGGTGTCACGGGTTCAGGGGTTTCCTAATGCCAAAAACGAGAACGTTTATAGTTGATGTGATCTCGATATTTATTTGGACGGAGATAAAGAAGTTGAAGACAATTGATTCAACATATACGTATGTTAGGTGACCGAAGCAATCCCTGGTAGATCCAATGGCGTCGCAATCTTGTTTAAAATTACTAATATTTGAACACGATGTGTGCGCGATTCTTGTGAAAAAACCGAATGATTTAAAATGTTTGTGAAGGTATTTGTGCAACACACAGTTTACTCTTACTCATGGCTTCTCGACCAATCATATCTCAGTTTCGCCGCAACGTCACGCACGCACTCAATCAGTCTACAAAGACAGCAACAGCTTACACACAAACAAACAATTATAAACATGACTCATACATAAACCCATTAGTAAGACCTGAAGAGCACATTTATATAATTGACAACATGTAACCCGGTGGCAAGGGCACCGCTGCTGTAGATGTGTTGTGTGAGGCACAATACAAATCTTTCTACTGGAAGGGCACCGAGTGTCTCTAACCATTTAACCCTCGAATTTGTTCAAGAAAATTTCGATGTTCTCATAGAAAATGTCCATTTGCAGACCATGAGAAGACTGTCTTTGAAATTTTACCACGACTAGCTCCATAACCGAGCCAGTCATACTAGTGGTAAAATTTCAAAAAATGCAAATGGACATATCCTGAGACCACTGCAGAAGCTGTTTTGGGCTGATATAAGTGTTAAAGGGATAACGTTGCATGGATGAAGTGTGTTGGCACAGACGCCGAGACGGAAACTATGCAGAGACAATGCCCTCCGGTTGTGTTCTATGATGGGCTCAAAAGTTTCTGACTAACTATTTGTATAGGTCTATAGGCCTATATATGTATGCATTACTTTTAGACAACTCTTCAATCGGAATTTTCCACGGAATAATATTGAATAGAAAGTTCGCTATACGTGAATCGACATTATCATGGCAATTGGAAACGTTCTACATACTTAACTTTTTCAAATGCTTTCAATTTTGAAATTAAAATAGATTTCCTAACGATATAAATAATCCTTAGCACCTATATTTAGCCGCAAATGAATATTTATATCAAATCTACGGCTGTTAAAACAGATTATACGACGGTGTGGATAATTCTATCTCGCCTTGAACGCGGAAGAGGCCTTTGATACCTCCACGCGCACAGGTATGCCTTCTTCATATATTCACCTGCCTGATGTTTTTCGAACAATTGCTGCACCATAATAGTTATTGCAGACGATTGTAAAACCATTCAATGTCGCGCGCGAGCTAGCTTCAGGCCTGGTAATATTAACGATTTATTCCAGTTTTAGCACGTTTTTGTTAACCAGTACTGCGGAGTTCGATGCGTACTTCGTTTGTAATACAGTCACGCTTGTTTATAAAAGATACCTGCTTTTGGGGGCTACAAGATGGTAGTTCTTTAAGACCGGCGGTTTTAAAACCACATTCGCGTGTCCGCAAAAACCACCTAACCATTTATATTTAAAAAGTGGCCATGCATGGTTTGTTAGTGAACGCATTCAAATGCATACAGTACAGGTCCCCAATAACAAAACAAAAACTGAAACATGTTAGTTAGTACAATCTCGAACAGGATGTAACAACCCAGTGGTTTTCAAAAAATTCAACAGCACATTTCTTGCATCTTGTTCATAGTTACCATATACTAACTAACATACTGTGACAGCAGCCGCATCTGCTGTCTAGTCCCATCCACTGTGACAGTGGCAGCATCTGCTGTCTAGTCCCATCCACTGTGACAGTGGCAGCATCTGCTGTCTGGTCCCATCCACTGTAACAGTGGCAGCATCTGCTGTCTAGTCCCATCCACTGCGACAGTGGCAGCATCTGCTGTCTAGTCCCATCCACTGTGACAGTACTGCTTTGCCGCGGTCACATACGGCATTAACTCAGATGGCCCAGGGTACTAGAGCCGTGTTTTAGCTTGAGAGTTAATCCGGAATAAATCTTTAGTGAGAACACGGCCTAAGTGACCATATATTTGTTCATCTTATTAATTTGGAAAACAGTGTGTACCTTATGAATCTGGTGCATAAGCACCAGAGACAAAACCCGCGGCCCTAAATCCGTTTATCGGCCAGTCATAAAACCTGCAGCGCATGGCCGGTCACCAAGTCCTAATAGACAGATTATATTGCACTGTTTTTCACCATTTGAACCTAAAAATACCCAATACGAAAAATAATTTTTAAAACAGGCAATCATGCTATTGAATATTTCGAAAACGATTTGACTGGAACACGCAACAGATGGTCATGCTCGCACAATAAACAACTATGTTTTGAAACTAATTTAACTGGGAGCTGTTTCCGCCTATATGCAGCAATAGGTCCTTTTTACGCGTATAAGTGTCCTAAGATTTAGACTATCGGACTTTGGTATTCATAGAGTTAATACCAGTACCTGTCTATAAAATGTGGTTTTCGTAGCCAAGCATCATATAAGGTGATCGCATTAAACAGGTGGTACGTTCGATCAGCACGCGTCTTTATGGCGGTAGGCCTGCACTGGTTTCCTCGTCATTATACGGCAGAAGTATAACATACCCATCTTTTAACACTTTAGTGGCCAAATTTAAATATTTGCTTAATAAATGTCCATTTGCAGGACAAGAGAAGACTATTTTTGACAAGTTCCCACTGGAATAACTGGCTCAAAAATAGCCTTCTTGGCCTGAAAATGGACATTTCTCAAGAGAATTGTTGAGGCCGTTTTGGGGCGGCTCTGTCAGAAAAGGATTTTAAAACAAATCCCTATAATGTGCTTCTTAAGTTGCGCGTGTGGCTATAATTCTCGCTGTGTGTTTGTGTTATGAAGAAAATGGTTTGATTCCATTAACCTTTCAAAATCTTTAATGGCTAAATTTGGTCAAGAAAATCCAAACATTTCCTTATTGAATGTTCATTTGCAGGCCAAGAAAAGAGTATTTTTTTGAAAATTTACCCCTGGAATGGCTGGTTCGGTTACCGAGCCAGTCATTTCAGTGGTAAATTTCAGAAATGCTCTTCTCTTGGCCAGCAAATGGACATTCCTCAAGTCTACTGCAGAGGTCGGTTTGGGCCGATTCCGTCATGAAAGGGTTAAACAATATTTGAGGTGGATATGACCCAGATTCTTTACGCGTCCCTTTTCAACAATAACGCGGGATTAGTCTCCTGTTCGGAATTCTCAATTCAGATGAGCTTCTCTATCACCAACTTTGAAGATAATTTGACTGACTGTTTCCGTTAGCAGCTATGAATTTCACTCAAATAGTTTTCGAAATAATCGACATGATTCATGAATGATGTGTTTAATCATACGATTTTTTTTCGTCTACCAGTGAGCATAGCAGTGGATGGAACCGTGAGATATATTTAGATTTTTGTCCGAACCCCCCACTTCGAAGGTCGTCTGCTTTTGCACATGCCTTCTTTTTCGCTAGTCTGCTCTCGCGTTTGAGATGCGCTTTGTCGTCTGCGCGGGTACTTTTAACCACGATCTTTGCATCGTTTTAATTAGTGCTTTCAAACAAACCACATCACCCACTTACACACCCTCCCCACCCCGTCTAGAGATGCATAGGGTCAAGCATATTTATGTTGTATAAAGATCGCCTTCATTATTTTACTGATGTTGTGTCCAAAATAGCATTTGTATGAAACAGGTGGTAGAGGATGAAATGCGCTTTCTTTTTTAATGTCCCAAATGCAATATGGAAAGACAAGAATATATTCCTGAATCCTACACTACCAATTACGCAATAAAAAACCTAAATGAATTCTTTCAATATGCAACTAAAAAGCTCTATAAATACCTTATCAATGCAAAGAAATTATAATTACAAATAGAAATTTACATTTCAAACTAACGGTGACGTAATAGAAACATAATCTCGTGATTTTGAACCTCATAAAAAGTATGCCTGCTCTATCCACCGGTATATATTTCACTATTACATAACAAAAATGCAATGGTAAAAAAATTACCTGTGCATAGAATTAATGGCAAATGTTGATTGCTTTATTGTATCATAATAATGTCATGATATAATCAAGTATGAAATATAAAATTTATATATAGCGCCGAAATGATGAATTGTAAAAAATGACTTCCCTTGCCATGGTTTATGTAAAGCCTGCGTGAATATACGTGAACTTAAACAACTTGATTCGTATAAAATAGAAAATGACGTAATAGACCTTTTCATTATTCCATCAATCTTATGACGCCATAATCAACTACGTGACGTGTAGGATGACGTCATAATCAATTACATCACGAATGACGTAGATAAGTTCATCACGAACGCTTAATTGTTGACGGACTAAGCGTTGATGTACGAATTGTAGGCTATGTCTTTACTAGTTAACGCCAAGTCAAATTAGTTTCAAAATATTCAACAGCTTACATGTATAGTTTTCTGGAACTTTATAGTTAGGGATTTCAGGGATCGATCTATCCCAACACGAGAGAGGTGTGGGTGGAGCTTAGCTAAAGATGGGCGGGATCTAGCTAAAACATTTTTTCGGCAATAATTAACGCAGACTTCATCTCATAAAGCGCTTGGTGACACTGACAAGGAAAAGTTACAAACGCAATAGGCCTACAGACAAACCTAGCAAAATCAGCTTCAAGCAGCTACCAGTTTAGGTTTACTATAAGGAAATCAAGCAGGGGGTTCAATTTGAAAAATATCTAATAGCATTACCTGTTATGGACATTATTACACTTTTTTTAACTTTCGGTCCTTAAACCACAAACTGACAATTGAGTGTGTGGACGATGGACAAAAACCGACTGAAAATACAGAATATGTATCGTTTGTAATAAACAGGACGACGAACAAGCATTTCTCTACGGCTGCAGCAAATACAATGACGTAAGAACAACATTTATGACTCAGTACTATATCACAAGTTCAAATGCAGAAAAAACAAAGGAGCTTCTACGAATCTGCAATGGACATATCCACAGAAATTTAGGTAAATTGCTTATATTTGCTAAGAAACCCATCGCACTATAAAATACACATAATAACCACGCAGGTATGGAATAATCATAAAATAGAAATGCAATAAAGTAATTACACGCAACTAATGTTTTAATAAAATAACTGCATGATCTGAATTTAAACAGTATTTTATTCATAGCACACTGCCGCAATAATTATCCTGGAGAAATCTATCGTATTATGCTCACGCGTAATAAAGTGAATTAAACTCAACTATATCCTCGTCACATCATAATTATTTTTAAAATAATAAAGTATTTAGAAGATAATTTGCTTAAAATGTGTTAATGTAACGAGAGATGAGTATCTTAATTTTTTTCATTATTTCACCGAGGCAATCAGAAGTTTAATTGGAGGTCTATTGTTTTCAGTGGTTTCCTTTAACCTATGGCTTCTCAAATCTGTATATGGTGACAATGAGTGCGAATCAAATTATTTTCAAAAAGAAATTCTCAATAGCTTTCAATACAGTTGCCTTTATCCATTTAATGGTCAACATTTGGTCAAGAAAGTTTGAATATCCGCCTAATGAATGGCAATTTACAGGTCAAGAGAATATAATTTTTGTAAATTTATCACTGGAATGACTGGCTCGGTTATCGAGCCAGTCATTCCAGTGGTAAAATTTCAAAAATTGTATTCTCTTGGCCATGTAAATGAACATTTCCACAAGACCATAGCAGAGGCTGGTTTTAGCCGGTATGGCCTTTAAAGGGTTAAGTTATTATAGCGGGATATCAGTGGCGATGTTGGTCGGTCGACAAGTACAAATTACACAGATGTGCATTCAATTTCTGTCGAATTACATCGTCCTATCGCATGGTCTCGCCCTCAAGCTATATACGCTCTCGTATCGAGTCGTCGTCCTATCGCACGGTCCCACTTCAAGCTATATACCCTCTCGTATCGAGTGCCGTGCTAGTGCGCTTTTGATATATGCGCTAAGTTCGCGAAGCCCTCCTAAATGAGGTCAGTCAACTGCCGCGGTTTCATCGATATTGGCGGTTTGCAAGTACGGACTCGAACAGTGAAGTGATGTGAGTGGGCGTATGGTAGTACGATGGTGGAATACACCTTTCCCACATTAGCGTATTTTGGGAAAATACCTTCCAGGCATGCATCGCACATACCACTTCCGGCTGGTAATGGCGATAGCCGACGCGCAAACAGCATTACCTTACTATGGGAATCAGATACAGTGTACTTTAGGCAGTGCATATGAAAAACTATGTTCATAATATTTTTGAAGTCATACATCATCGGAAAGCTAAGCCAATTTTCTATACAGTTCTGTATTAGTTTTTATAGTTTTATAAAATTTAATACAGTTGATTGCAATTTTAAAATATCCCCTATTGTTCACTTGTTTTAATGAATCTAAGTCGAATGGTGTATTTTATATACGCAAATAACTCAATGAAAACGTTACAAACACATAAAAAAGAATGCATTAATGTTTCGGCAATTGAATGTACTTTCCAATGATATATGATTTAAATATTATAATGATTTTAGTTTAGATTGCGGTGTATTTTAGGTCAAAAGTAACTCAACGCGGGTTGAGCGCTTGTTGCCGGCGGTACCAGCCAGCAGTTTTGCCCTGAGCCGTTGATTTAGGGGAATACCAGCGTAATGACAATGTGGGAAAGGTGTATTACGATGGTGGAATTACGGAGCCATTGCTATCTAAAACAATAACAGTAACACGGCTTAGTTAAGTTCATGGCTGAGTGTAAGGCTAATTAATACGACTCGTGATAGACGCCAATCCAAAATATCTCTTGCATTGTAGTTGTTCAGAATTTACAGTAGCCTAATACGTATTCAGACAATGTACAAACATAACTGGAAAGTGAAATATTCAAATGTTTGTCCATGATAATCATCGGATGCATCGCATATCATGATAAAATCTTAATATTTTCAAATTAATGTACAGTCAGGCCTGCTCCGTTACATCATGACATTTGACGCTCCATGTAAAGGTCACCTGCCTATGAACGCCACTTTTGTCTCGTCCCCAGCATGTCCGTTATAGACAGCTTTGACGTAATTTAAAATTGTTGTTAATTATGGAAGCACCATGTGTTGTTTGCAAGTTTATAGTCTCGGCGAAATGCCATTTCAGCGTAAATTGTGACTGAATCATATGGTGTCAAAATTGGCTTAGGTGGTCAGATCCTTGCTTAGTCATTTAGCACCCTAACCCATAGACCATGGAGGATCTGTCATATAATATCTGGTACATCGCTTAAACGATGTTGATGTTAGCTTTTGATCTATGCTTCCGACAGCAACACCTTTCAACAACATTGTAAAATTTACACCAGGCTTTTAATCTACTTACTCAGTAATAATTTACATTTTGACAGCGTGATACTGGTTAAGTGTTATTTTATTCGTTAGATTTGAGGACCTCTGCGCCAGGCCTCCTGCTGTTACAAATGGTGGATGAGCCAGGATTCCCCCTAACTCTGCGCTCTATTCATTCATGTGTTCGTACATATTGCTCTACATCCTTGTGATACATCGATGATTGGTACTTATGGATGTGCTTTTGTGAAACTTTATATTTCCTTTTCTTCTTTTTCAGTTAAAGTGCCCTATGCTAAAACTGCAAATGGAAGTTACATCCTATGTCGTGTGTGCGGAGATAAAGCGTCTGGTTTTCATTACGGTGTCTTTGCGTGTGAAGGATGCAAGGTGAGCATAGGTCTGGCATGAAAGAAAGAAATTAGTGAAGTGAAAGTAGTGACAGAGAAACGCATTGACCTAAAGCTTAACCCATCTTGTGTCAACTTAACCCTTTGATGGTCCAACTGATCAAAGCAACTTTGCATTTATCTTCAGACATGGCTATTTGAAAGGTCTAGAGAAGAGTATTTTTGAATATTTGCGACTAGAATGACTGGCTCGGTAACCGAGCCAGTCATTCTAGTGGTAAATTTTCAAAAATAGCCTTCTCTTGGCCTCCAGATAGATACTTTAATTTTCTTTGCTATTAACCCTTTAATGGGCAAATCCGCTGAAAAAATTCAGTGGTAAGTTTACAAAACTAGTCTTCTGAAAATTCTAAAATTAAAATATCTTGAAAAATACTAACCATCAAAATGTGTAATTGATATATCAAGTAGTATTTTGAGTGCTTTGAGGGGCCACTATTGTACTGGTGACATATAGTGACTGCCGAGGGTGGAATATGTAACTGTAGAACCATCCTGATTATTCGCAGTCCCCGTCATCCGTTATTGATGACATCTACTGACAAAGAAATGAAATGAAATGACTATAATAGAAGTGATAGCCTTCTGCTAATCCCCAGAAATGGGTAAGATTATGATGCATTTAAGCAGAGTTAAGCAGTAGGCCTAGTCCAGATTACGATATTAAAAGCTATTTGACTTATGATTGATGTCAATTAAAATTGTGTTCAGAATTCTCCGAATAGTTTTAAGAGTGCAGGCTTTACGAACGAACCGGAGTTATTGATTAATGTGGCATGAAAACTCTTAATTCAAACAAATGTAGAATCTTTCAAGATAAAGAATGTCTTTCTTGTTGTTTTTGTCATTGCTGTTGGTGTCATCGTCATTTTCTCACAAACACTCCTCATTTTCCAGGGATTTTTCCGTCGCTCTGTGAAACAGAACATTGTCTACAAGCCATGTGCGACTCCCAATGGTTGCCTGATCATGCGCATTAGCAGGAACAGATGTCAGTATTGTAGAATGCAAAAATGTCTCGCTGTAGGCATGTCACATGATGGTGAGTGATTATCTGATTGGCTGTTGTCACGTCTTATCTGGCTATCCATATGTAAATTACTTTGCGCTGACTCGCCAGTCTCCGAACCGATCGCCAGCTTGCCCACCCACCAGACCACCCACTCACGTGCTTGTCAAAGGCAGCAACATCCCCTAGTCACTAATTTGCTTGTCAAAGGAAGCAACAGCCCCTGGTCACTAATTTGCTTGTCAAAGGAAGCAACATCCCCTAGTCACTAATTTGCTTGTCAAAGGAAGCAACAGCCCCTGGTCACTAATTTGCTTGCAACAGCCCTTAGTTAAAGTAGTTTCAAAATAGTCAACGACTTACCTGCATAGTTACTTAGAAATTTACATACTTGAATTCAGATTTCAAAGTTTCAAATCGATTCCAATACGCATACAAATTGGACGGGGCTTAGGTTGAAATGGGCGGGGCTTAGACTGAAATGGGCGGGCATCCCTCGAAAACTTTCGTGTCAGACTGCGATTTTCGTGATGGGGCATGTAGGAAACGCATATTGTTGAACACCATTCATTGCCCCGTATGAAGGATTCTCTGTTCACATATGAATGAATGAATGAATCTTTATTCACATGAGGCCCTCAGACAATGAATGACAATAATACTAATATGTTACATAGCAAGTCATATTAGTATATCGCTTTGTCTGAGTAATGTCACCAAGAGTTATCTCCCGCATCGTGCGTGGCCGGCAATGGGTAAAACCCGGAATGGTTTGTCTGGTGCGCTGAAAGGATTATTGCGAGATTCTGAGAAAGCGCGCGGAGGCTGGATTTCTGTGAAAGTAAGCAGAAAATCGATTGCCCTCCAAAGATAATCGCATTGGATCTATTTATATCGATGGGATTTGAAGAACTCGCAATATTAATACTGGCACTCGGCTTGCACATATTCAATGCAACTACTACTACTACTACTACTACTACTACTACTACTACTACTACTACTACTACTACTACTACTACTACTACTACTACTACTACTACTACGGCTGCTGCTGCTGCTATCAAGCAAGCGTCAACAGCTTTATAACGTGTTATAGACGACCAAGGTCCAAGGTTTATGGTGGGGTGGCTGATAAACGGTTTATCATTTGTCTAATTGGAAATAAATGTTCTACTTTTTAAAACAAGACCTCTAAATATATATATACTATGTGTCGAGATTTATGTCCATTATTATCGACCGGCCTAGTTTAAAAATGATCCGTATTAAGCTTGACAGTAACCTTTTTACACTGACAGCAAAAGGCAAACACGTCAATCATCTTTCTGTATGAACTAATGAATGGAACAATAATTATCAGCATTTCTAACCCGTTCATGGCTAAATTTGGTCAAGAAAATCAGAATATTTGCTTATTGAATGTCCATTTGCAGGCCAAGAGAAGACTATTTTTTATCAACACTTGGAATGATTGGCTAGATTATCGTGTCAGTTATTCCAGTGATAAATTTTCAAAAATATTCTCTAGGCCAGGAATCAGACATTCCCCAAGACCACTGCAGATGCCGGTTTTGGCCGTGATAGGGTTAAGTAAGATGGAGTGTTATCATTCTCCAGCTCATCGCTCTAACAATTAACAGCAGGTGTGTTTTTATAAAACTTTACAATCAAAGATCGTGGGAAATTCAGTAGACTAGAAGTTTAGTGCCGCTCGTTGCTAAAGAACTGTCATTTTAAATATTTTTATGAATGTTAAAATATGTTTATGCTATTAGCCTACTCATCGTAAACAGGTCACTTCTGAAATATCATTATCGAATATATACAGGGCAATCGTATCCCAAAGCTATAGGTTATGGGGAAGAATGCTCCTCGATCAAATTAACCTAATTAAAATGCTTTTCTACAGCATTAGGTTTATATCATTATAAAACATTTGCGCTATCGCCATTGTAGATCGGGAAGGTTTTGATGACCTTATTTACGGCCACACATGAAGCGTGCAAATGAAATGTCTACCTAGGTTCGTTTATTTTTTATTATTTCTGGTGCAGATGAGCCTACTTTAGATTTAAACGCTCCATGTCATGCGTTTATAGACCACATTCTACGAAGTTAGATTGAGCATATTCGGGGCTCAGGGTTAAACGGTTGGGGCCCTTATCGTGTGGGGCAATGAGGCACGACTGCTGCTACTACTACTACTGCTACTGCTACTGCTACTGCTGCTGCTGCTGCTTACAAAGCATTTAGGTTTTAATGATGCAGTATAAGTACATTGATTTTACTGAAAAACTTAACTGACGCATGTGTTTTAACCCCTTCGTGACGAAGCCTGTCAACCCCGACCTCTGTAGTTCTCTTCAGGAATGTCCATTTGCAGGCCAAGATAGGACTATTTTTTTAAAAGAAATGACTGACTCGATAACCGAGTCAGTCATTCCAGTGGCAAATTTCCAAAATAGTCTTCTCTTGAGTCCTGCCCTGCAAATGGACATTCAGTAAGGAACTATTTTGAATTATTTTAAACAATTTGGTCATAACGGGTTAAACCATTGATACATTGCAGCCTCCAAAGTAAGGCAAGTAAAAGCCAACTTTGGGTGTTTGTCTGATTACAAAGAGACACAGTTAAAGGTGCATATTCACACCAAAATGACTGAAAATTAAATTGTTTAAATTGTATACTTTTAGAGGCTTAAACTATTGGCCTAGATGTAATGAAACGAAATAAATCTTAACATATAATGATTTCATTGCGTAAGAATTAATATAATTTTTTTAAGTTGTGAATTTAAATTATGGATCCGTGCCTCTATTTCAATTTCACAACTTCGAAGAATTATAAAACTAATTTTTTATAATTTTTAAAAAATGAAATCATTATATACACCTGTGCAAAAGTTAAGCACCAGCAAAAACAATAGAACGTAGAAACATGATGGTACAACTAGGCTGCCATACTTTTTGTTCCCGCGTTAGCTGACATAATTCCAAGTACGAAATGCACATGCATGCATGACTTCACGCCGCTTGATGTCCGTGCGTGGCGGGAAACAGCACACGTGTTCAGTTATGTAAAAGTCCAGTTTGAGGTGTAGAACATTACATACAGATTTAGGCGACAAGATTAGGAATTTTGTGTTCATGACCGTGGTTTATTTGTACAGAGAGAATTAGCTCTTGATTGTGAACCGCTATGGCAAGACGAAGGTTAAGTGATCGTGTGAAATGGCAAATCATAGGCATGCATACCACTGGTATGTCTTGCAGAGAGATTGGCAGACAGCTGAACATTAACCATACTGTAATCAGTCGTTTGATTGCAAAACATGGGCAAACTAACGAGGTGAAGGACAGGCCTAGATCTGGAAGACCGAAGAAGACTACTGCCCGTGATGATCGAGCCCTAGTACGCCTTGTTAGGAGATCTCCATTCACCAACAGCAGAGTGCTCAGCCAGCAATGGGAAACGCGCAATAGAGTGTCAATGTCTACCGTCAAAAGGAGACTGTATGCTGCTGGCATGAAAGCTAGGAGACCTGTCAGACGTCCTCTCCTCACTGCACACCACAAAGAGGAGTGTCTGAGGTGGTGCAACGAAAGAAGACACTGGAACATGAGATCCTGGAGACGGGTACACTGGTCCGATGAAAGTCGGTTCCTGCTTCATGCCACAGATGGTCGAACTCGTGTATGGAGGTCCAGACGCACGGCGTACGACCAACGTAACATCATGGAAGAAGTTCCATTTGGTGGAGGTTCCGTTATGATATGGGGGTGCATCTCATTTGAGTGTAAGCTGGATCTGTTGACTGTACCTGGAACACTAAATGGACAAAGATATCAAGATTCCATACTGGATAGAGTTGTGGTCCCTCATTGTGTAAATCATGCACCTGGAACCCACCCTATATTCATGGATGACAACGCCCGACCACATCGTGCTAGAGCTGTGCATGAATATCTCCGCCAGAATGCCATCGAAACCCTACCATGGCCAGCAAGGAGCCCTGACATGAACCCTATTGAGCATATCTGGTACATTCTGGGAAACATGGTGAGAAGGAGGGATCCTCCTGTGCAGAACCTACAGGAATTAACAGACGCACTCCATCTTGAATGGCAACGAATACCACAATGGCGTATCAGTCGGTTGGTGACCAGCATGAGACGTCGTGTCCAGGCCGTCATCCAGGCACACGGTGGATATACCCGGTATTAATAATGACAGTCTCAAACTCGTGCACAGATGTTAAACTTCGTTTTCAGACACCATTAATGACAATCTAGCCACGTGTGTCAACTGTAGGGCAATAGTTGTCAGTTGTGTCAACGTAACCATATTCAGGCCTCGTTTTCAAGTTCAAACAAAAACATACAGTGTTTCCCCACCATCATAATCAGCATTCCTCTAGTTACATTATTACCTCTTGCACTAAGATGGATGGGTACATAAATGTTTATGCTATTGCTTTCTTCATAGCACATGAATATACCCTCGCATGTGCGTAAAAATAGGGTGGTGCTTAACTTTTGCACAGGTGTATATGTTAAGATTTATTTCGTTTCATTACATATATGCCCATAGTTTAAGCCTCGGAAAGTACACAATTTAAACAGTTTTATTTTCAAGCATTCTAGTGCGAATATGCACCGTTAACTTATCCGAAACTTTTAAAATTCAGTCCTTGCTCCTAATATGACCTTATTTGATGTAAACCCAATTTCAGGGTATAGGAGAGCTGTTGAAAATTTCGAAACTAATTTGACTGGTGACTATTGCTGCTTATGGCACCAACAGCTCCCACTCAAATTAGTTTCAAAATGCTCAACAAAATGTTGATTAGATTGTAAATTCATCAAGGACATACAATTCGTACACTTGGCAGACTTTTCGATGTTCATTAGTGACGTAATTGTTGAAGATATTAGATACCTGAGTGGCAGATCGGATACCTCCATTGAATGAAGAGTGCTTTATGCCAACAATGTGACGTCATTGAAAGTAATAGCCACCGCGTGTTAACAATGTGACATCATTGAAATCAGTTCTCAGTGACACTCCGTATAAAAAATGTGACGTCATTGAAATCAGTTCACAGTGACACTCCATATCAACAATGTGACGTCATCGAAATCAGTTCACAGTGACACTCCATATCAACAATGTGACGTCATCGAAATCAGTTCACATGACACTCCATATCAACAATGTGACGTCATTGAAATCTGTTCTCGGTGACACTCCATATCAACAATATGACGTCACTGAAATCAGTGTTCACTCCTTTCTTGCAATGAATCATGTGCGTAACTCTCTTGCCCACTCATGCGTATATGTTATGGCCGCCGTTTCCATGGCTAAATGTTGAGGACTTCAAGCGTCAACAGCTAATATCATTAGATGTCAAGGAGTTAGAATTTAAATTTCCTCAAAACACAGCTTTTAAAATTGACAATATTGTTTGAAATAGTTTGTGAAAGCAATAGCGGGTCCCATTAATTTCTGGAATATGGAGAGATACCATTCTGGAATGTTTTGAAAACAATTTGACTGTCTTATTCTCAAGATAAATCATTGGATTTTGCAGTATAGCGTGTGAAGTGGGTTCAACCGCTTTATAAATTCATTTCCATCTCGTGGTTTAGAATGGTATGCGTAGGAACGAATTTGAAATGGTATGGATAGGAAGGAATTCGCTTCTTAATGTCTTCTAAATCAACCAAGCTTCTAAAACTGGCAATATTCTTTTTCAGCTGTTCGCTTGGGACGATGTCCAAAGAAAGATAAGCCTCACAAATCAAACTTTGTCCATTTGCCCCAAACTGTCAGTGGGGCAGTTGACCTTGACCGTCAGATTCGTCAGGAACAACTGGTCATTAACATCCATGACGCCTACAAAAGTGCCCGGGACGCCTACGAAAAGATGGTCTCAGCGTCCATGGACGAGGGAGAGTCTGCCCAATCACCTGTAAGTGGATTTAGTTTAGAATGGCAATAATAAAATAATGTTTTCATTTAGGTTATTATGCTACATTAAGATTAGATAGTTATTAGCACAGCTACCCACATCCCAACCCCGCACGCGCGTGTACGTGCGTGCGTGTGTGTGCACGTCGGTGTGCATGAATATTTGTTATGTTACTATATGTGTGAATGTGTGTGCGTTCGTGTGTGTAATAACTACCACGCTGATAGTGGAGAAGTGGTTAAATAGAGATTGTCTTGCTTTATTAGGTACTTCAATCAATAATACTTTCCCATTTTTCTTTCAGGAACTACCTGTGCCTGAAAAGGACGAGCTGAATAAACTTTACTTCCTGTTCATGCCGGCAAATCTTCATCGCATGACAATCTTCGCCAAAGGTATCCCACAATTCTCTGCGCTTGATTTGGATGACCAACGGGTACTCGTGAAGAATGCCTTGCTGGAAATCGGGCCCGTTCTGGAGATACCGTATTTACGGACGGAACAGGGTCATGTGATCCATGATTTGCTCAAGTTAAGGATCCCTGAAGACAGACTAGATCATGTCGGACCAATAGGAAAGGTGATTAAGGAAAGCAGTGTCATTATCGCTAGCATTCAACAGCTGAATCTCACGGAAGTGGAGCTCGCGCTGTTTGCAACATTGCTGCTTCTTACTCCAGGTGAGCTATAACTTGCTTGTAGAGCGGCAACAACAACAACAACAACAACAACAACAACAACCACTATCACTACTACTACTACTACTACTACTACTACTACTACTACTACTACTACTACTACTACTACTACTACTACTACTACTACTACTATCACTTCCACTATTATGACCATTACTATTCCTGCACCACTTCTACAAACCTTTCCTAATGTTCAATATATTCAACAGTACGTTTTATTTTGTTTAGCTGTACTGTAGCAAGCTAGGGAATTCCGCATAAATCAGTAGTCACAATGAGCCGTGCTGGCTGGTAAGGACACCAACGGACTTTTCCAGGTTTAGCTATGCGCCGCCCATCACTAGCTAAGCTCCACCCACACTTCGCTCGTGTTGGGATCGATCGATCCCTGAACTCCCTGACTATCAATTTCCAGAAAACAATACATGTAAGCTGTTGAATATTTTGAAACTAATTTGACTGGGTGCTGTTGCTGCCCTATGATTATGACGTCATATGATGGATGGATGACATGGAAAGGTCCATGACCTTCGCCCTTTAACCCTTATAAACCAGAAATGACACATTCTTAATGAGCTAAAGAATATTCTCATGACCATTTCGAACCTGATTTAACAGGGAACTGCTACTGCCTATGGAAGCAATAACTTCCAGTTCAGCGACTTTCAAAATATTCAACAGCCTTCCTGTATTATTGTCTTGAGTTGAAACCCTGTAATTTCAAGAATTAAAGAGTTAGAGTGTCAAAGTAATGTATTGTGGACAAGCTGCGTGTATTGTGGACAAGCTGCGTGTATTGTGGACAAGCTGCGTGTATTGTGGACAAGCTGCGTATGTTGTGGACAAGCTGCGTGTATTGTGGACAAGCTTCGTGTATTGTGGACAAGCTGCGTGTATTGTGGACAAGCTGCGTGTATTGTGGACAAGCTGCGTGTATTGTGGACAAGCTGCGTGTATTGTGGACAAGCTGCGTGTATTGTGGACAAGCTGCGTGTATTGTGGACAGGCTGCGTGTATTGTGGACAAGCTGCGGGTATTGTGGACAAGCTGCGTGTATTGTGGACAAGCTGCGTGTATTGTGGACAAGCTGCGTGTATTGTGGACAAGCTCAGTGTATTGTGGACAAGCTGCGTGTATTTTCTGCTACCAGCCAGCCGACTCCCTAAGTGCTGATTTGGAGGAAATTCCATCTGAGTGACGTCATTGTCAAAGAAATCTGCATTGTATTTACTCCTCATCACTTTCTCCCAGGAATAATGGCATGTATTCTACAGAAATGTGCTTAAGTATTGCATCCATGAACAATCAGAGATTGTAGACCCTGCCCCCCCCCGCCACCCCCTCCCCCCCCCCCCACCCTCACACCGCAAAATGTTTTCCGATTTTCCGATTTCTTTCTCTGATCTTCCTTATTTCCTGATCACGCCCAAAGTTTTGGAATCCAAGTGTATCGTTATATTCTTTCTTGTTTCAAAATTTGAGCAAAATCGTACCATCAGTTTCCGAGATATCCATAGATCCAGAATGTGATCCAATCCCGATCCGGGTTCTGGTATCCGGAGCATTGCTAATGGCTGGAAATCCGCTTGACCGACAGGTTCCTTCATTGTGTTAAAATTTGAGTCAAACCGAATAAGAAGTTTTTTAGATAGTTTTAGATAGAGACAGTGTGATTGACTGACAAACACACAGATACACAGACAGACCGGATCACAATATACTCTTCCCCTTACCTGGGGGATGGTAATAATTAAGCTGCACATTTGACTTTAACGGTTTAACACTCAAATCTGTTCAAGAAAATTTCAATCTTCTGATTGAAAATGTCCATTTACAGACCAAGAGCATACTGGTTTTTTTAATTCACCACTGGAATGACTGGCTCGATTGTCGAGCCAGTCATTCCAGTGGTAAATTTTCAAAGATAGTCTTCTCTTGCTCTGCAAATTGACATTTCTCAAGACCACCGCAGAAGCCGTTTTTGGTTGATATAAGGGTTAACGATTAATGTTACCTCTGTTCTGTTTCAGATCGACCAGATATCGAAGACTCGGAACCATTAGAAGAACTCGAGACAGAGATCGCGATGGCACTCAAAGCACAGATACTCGTCAATCACGCCAATGACAGTCTCGTTTTCCCCCGACTGCTGCACAAAGTGGCAGACTTGCGCGTGATTACCACAAAATACTTAGATGAGATTATGAACTCTCAATTCGAGATTGATGAAAAGGAGGTTGAGAATATTAATATGATGAAATCGTACGGGGAAGGCGTCAATAAAAAGTCGACATCATCGTCATCTTCATCTCCGTCACTCCAAACATCACCCTCAGTCGGTATGCAGAATCTATCTGTTCACGCGGACGTGTTTCATTTTTCAACAGCCATTGATCATTCCTCAGTAGAACTATCTGGTATAGACTGTGCATCTAAATGTGGCAGTCAGTTATCTGAGTTAACTAAAGATGCCAGTACCATGGCTTATGTCCCTGATGTTCAGCATGCCGCTCCAGATGTGCATTATGAAGTGAAGCATGCCTCTGTGTTAAGCAACCAATCTCCAATTGACCTGTCTCCTGGTTCAAGTCCGAGCACATCGCCAAAGTCCAGCCAATCACCTGTCAGTAATACATCACTCGCTAGATTGAATCAATCCCCTACCATGACGACTTACCTGGAGGAACCTTTGTCTCTTAATAGAGCAAACGTGTATGCTGGTATCACTGAGTCCCCTGGCGAAGGGCCACCACCACCACTCATGCTACCGGACTCGACAAATTGTAATAGACAGTCATCTATACAACTGTCACGTGTAGGCACAAAAAATGCATCCACTTGTATTCACTCATCAGCACCATTGTTGCACGTTGGCACGGACAATAATATATCAGATGGTAGCCTATCCCCTGTTCCTCCGCATCATACGGTCAGAAGGAGTACAGTGGATGGCAATATGCCGTCCCATGTTCATGTAGCGCCGATTCTCGCGACCATGTCACCACGCGAATCAGTGTGTCAACCCTCTCCATTAGAACTAGTACCCATCATTCGTAGGAGCTCATTAGATTGTAACTACCAATCCCAAGTTCCAAGGTTGTCGCCGATTTATAGACCAAGAGTTTCGGCAAATAGTAATTGCCCAATGCCAGAGAGACGGGCTGCAGCTTTGCACTATACGTTTCCGTACAATCAGAGAACTCTGTCTGAAAGATTATCTCTCGATAGATCAAAAACATGTTCAAATTCTAGTACGCCAATCGACATGTCTCCTGCTTGTAGGCAATTCACGCATAGCAGTGACCGATCTCGTAGTAATAATATGCCCGTCTATCATTCTTCTACCTCCCCAAGCGTGAGACGAGACATACCCAAGCACCATTCTGCGACTGAAATGGTGCCTGCCTATGAGACAAATCTATCACCAGATTGTAATATACCTACAAGAGAACACAAAACAGTTTACCGATTTCCATCAACTCCCAGTTGTGACATTCCTGTAGAGATGAAATCCCCTTCACGTATATTATCAGAGAACAATCAATTCACACTAGTTCAAAGATTTCCGCTTAAATGTTCAGTTTCCGAGAGCAGTCCTTCACCCTTGACAAAGCAGCATACTGTCTCACACCCATCAAATGCTTTCTTACATTCACCTCCGGCTTTCCCGCACTCACCAAATACATTCTCACAGTCACCACCCGCTTTCACACACTCACCAATTTCTTACCCGCAGTCACCACCCAGTTTCACGCACTCACCAATTTCTTACCAACAAACGCCACCCGGTTTCACGCACTCACCAATTTCATACCCACAATCACCACCCGGTTTCACGCACTCACCAATTTCTTACCCACAATCACCACCCGGTTTCACGCACACGCCAAGTCCTTACCCACAATCACCACCCGGTTTTACGCATTCACCAATTTCTTACCCACAGTCACCACCTGTGTTGCCACTTTCTCCACACTCGTTGCCTCATTCCCCACATTCTTTCCAACTTAACAGGTCCCCAAACAGTCATCAGTCACCTGTGCAAATGTGCAGAACCCCTTCACATGTTCACCCATCTCCCAGAAGAGAGGCAGAGCAGTACCCTGTTCTAGCATGTCATGAACCAAGCAGAGGGCATGAGGATATGACTTTCGACTGAACATTGGCAATGTTTGTCACAAGATAACCATGATAGCATTTGACTTTCAATTATTTGCACATGTGGGCATGTGTACGCACGCGCGCACGCACGTACGTACGCACGCACGCACGCACGCGCGCACGCACACACACACCCCACGCGAAATTCTAAACTAAGTGTTCTTTATCTTAACAATAATGGTGTTCAAAATTAGAATACAAGTTTCGTTGTTATTGTTTTGCCTTTTGTGATGTGGTAAATTAATTTTAATAATTGTCTTCTAGGCTCGCGAGCATGGAACGCATACTTATGAGGGTACATGCTATCTTGTCATGTATATAGTGTACAGTTGTTGTCTATTAGGTTGTGAGATTAGAGGTTGACGCCCATTGTTTTCAACCATCATCTTTATGACAGAGAATCATTAAAAGTGATGTAAGCGTTTAACCGTCACATTTTACTGTATGTACAACAGGGTGAGCTCAACGTAATTTTGCACAGCGTTCCAATGTTGTGCCAATATTGAGATAAAAGGTGCATATTCACACCAGAATGCTTGAACATAGACTTGATAAAATTGTATACTTTTAGAGATTTAAACGTGTAAATAGATGTAATGAAACGAAATAAATCTTAACATCTGATTATTTCATTCCGTATAAATAAATATAATATTTCAGTTGTGAATGTTAATTAGAGACTCGTGTCTCTGGTTCAATAGACCTTTCTAGGTTATCCATCCATTATATGACGTCATAATCAACTACGTAACGTGTAGGATGACGTCATAATCATGACGTCATGAATTACTCGATTTAGTTTTTCTTAAGCGCTTAATAGTCCGTCAGGTTGTATGAATTGTATGTCTTTACTATTTAATAAACATGCTGTTGAATATTTTAAAGCTAATTTGACTGGGCGCTGTTGATGCCATAGGCAGCAACAGCACCCTGTCAAATTAGTCTCAAAGTATTCAACAGCTTATGTATAGTTTTCTGGAAATTGATAGTCAGATTTCTTTATTTCTCTCAGGCCGTTAGTAAACGGCTTATGAGGGAGTTCAGGGATCAATAGATCCTAACACGAGGTTAGCTAGAGGTGGGCAGGGCATAGCTATAACTGGAAAGGACCATTTCTCAATGTAAAAATGGTGTTTATTTATCTGGAATGAAATCGTCATATATTAAGATTTATTTCGTTTCATTGCATCTATCCACAGAAATTTAATCCGCGAAAAGTATACAATTTTAATAAGTCTATGTTTAAACATTCTGGTGTGAATATCTACCTTTAAAGTCACTTCGGTGCCAAATTGGACCAACATTAGGCCATCTTGCAAACGTAGATCACTCTAACGTCATAGGGCCAATATTGGGTCCATGTTCGAACGTGTTATCCGCAATACGTTGCTGTCAATATCTGTACCACGATCGTATAATTTGCATGTAACCAGCTGTAGACAGCCGAGGCGAGGCCTATATTTGTCACTGATACAACACACTACGCCACTGGTGTTAAAATTGAGGTGTAAGTTTATCAGAGTGTCGTGTTGTTTAGTTAACACAGCCATATGTATTGACCTCCGCCAGTACCTGTTTACCAACTTAATAGCGCTGTTATTTTCCGCTCCATATTGTTATGTGTCAAGAAATAGGGGTGTTCTTAGCCTAATATGCTTACTTCCCTATCAACGAATACAGCCATAGCTCGAAAATTAGAAAAATATTTTGTTTTCCCCCAAAGTATGCCATTTAAATTAAATTTATCCCTCATCGGTCAAAAATGGCTTCTGTAATGGTCTTGAGAAATGTCCATTTGCAGACCAAGAGAAGACTATTTTTGAAAATTTATCACTGGAATGACTGGGTCGATAACCGAGCCAGTCATTCCATTGGTTAATTTTCAAAAAACGTCTTCTCTTGGTCTGTAAATAGACATTTTCTATGAGAAAATTGAAATTTTCTTGAACAGATTTGAGTGTGAAAGGGTTAAGACTAAATAAAATAAATACTCACCATGTGTAGACCCATACATATACAGGCCCTGAAAACAACAAATTATCTAAGTTGTCCCTACAGTAAAAGTTCGGTGCCCAGAACCGCAGGAACGTGTAATATTCGTGGCCTGGAAGCGTGGATGCATTGATTGTAATCTCATCTCCTGATACAGTGACCAATGACGAGTACATTGCTATTATGTTATGAAATGTTAAATTTAAACCCACTTTTACAAAGTAATACAATCACGTAATGTCATCACCCTCCCCAGCCACATATCCCACCCTCCATGGCTCAAATTCACCCCTCAGAATGCTAAGCACGCCCATCCAATAAACAATATTTCACCATATCTCACTTTCTGTTTCTCCTCGCCCCATGTCTCATTCTATCCCTCCTTACCTCGGTTTTTCTCCACCCCACCCTCTGTATTAATCAATTTTGTAAGTATTTTAATTTATTATTTAAAGCATCGGTGTCTTCAAGATTCCGGTTATAAATAGCATCTGGACAATCTCTGTCTTTCAATATTTGTACAGTACAGCTCATGAATAACCTAAGCTGTTTCCAAAACCGAAACATGCTAGTTAATACAATTTTGAACACGATGTAAGAAACGTTCTGTTGAATATTTTGGACTTAATTTGATTGGAAGCCATTGCTGCCTTAGGCAATTAATCAAACAGTATGTTTTATTTTGTGCTGTACACATTCTAATTTACCAATGTCCTGTACTGTAAGCTTATGCCATAACAACATCTTATATTAACCCATTGTTCCCCGAATGCCCGAATTCAAAATCTCATATAAAATGTAATATATATTATTTTTAACATTTGGAAACTAATTTGACTGGGAGATTTTACTGCCTATGTCAGCGACAGGTTCCTGTCAAATTCCCTTCCAAATGTTCAACAGCTTGCCTTGAAAATTAGATTCTGAGAATTCAGGGTTCAAATGCTTAACTAGATCTTGTCCTTTTTTATCATTGTATTGAAGAAACTATGGCGTCTTTCTATTAATGTGAAGCAACATTTAAAATACACAAGTCTTTCTTTAATGTCTTTCAAATGTGTAGTTTAGTTAAATTGCAAGACTGAATGCACTGGTTTTATGGTTCTGAATTTTACGAAGTCATTGGCTTGATTGTCGTATAAGGAGTCCCTTATTTGTAGGTCCTATCCAGACCACATCTGGGCTGCTCTATTAAACCATTACAGATAACAATTTTTACATCGGTACCCATTTATACTCCTGGATGGGGAGAGGGGACGAATGAAGGCGATTGCCTATGTCCACCATGCAGGCGTAAACGCGATAGCACTGTTTTAGTTTTGTAAATTCTTCCTGATTTTACTTAATACGCGCTGCTTTTCGGTTAACTATGGTAAGCCTCGCTACCGTATTATATACCGCATTACCGTATTGTTGTTAGTTTCCACTAAACCCATCGCTCTATATTTGGGAGTGTCAGATTGGCGTCACACCAAGGAAATATATTCACGTTTTAATTTATATAGATGTACATATACATTTCTATTCAAACTCGAAGTTGTTGCTGCCTAAAGCTGTTGCTGCATTAGCACACTACATTGTAGGCAACTTAGTTTCAGACTATTCAATCAGATACGTATTACGTCATAGTATTGTATTTCAGTAGTCCCTTAAACGCAAAATTCCCGAAAATGACAATTTCAAGGTAGGTAAACTGTTAAACATTTTGAAACTAATTTAACTGGGACCATGTTGCTGCCTATGGAAACAGCTCTCATGCCAAATTAGTTTCAAAATATATAACAGAATAGTTATTAAATCATCAGTGAATTTTATAGCTAGATATTTTGGATTGAAATGGTTGAGATAACACGGTGCGAGAAGACGTTTTGAGATTCTAGCGTCCCGTCGCAACCGTTCTTGTGTTAAAACTTAAGCCGGATCGGATCAGTAGTTTCCGGAATGTCCATAGATCCAGAATTTGCGGGGATTCGGATCCAGGTGTTTATGTTCGAATAATGGCAAAATCTCATTTCATGGTAACCACCTTCGTTGTGTTAATATTTCAGGTGTGAAAGCCATTCAGGAGATCGAGGGAATCTAGAAATATCTGTTTCTAGTTATACCCCGCCCATTTCTAGCTAAGCTCCGCCAATTTCTAGCTAAGCTCCGCCCATTTCTTGCTAAGCTCCGCCCATTTCTAGCTAAGCTCCGCCCATTTCGAGCTACGCTCTGCCCACTTTGTACGCGTGTTGGAATCGATTGGAATCTTTGAAACCTGAATTCCCAGAATCTACGTTTTAAGTTAAATATGCAGTGTATAAACTTTTAAAATATTTCAAGACTAAGTTTCCCGGAGTCTGTTGCTCCCATTTAAATTAGTTTCACAATGTGCAACAGAATGTTTATTAACCATTTACCCGTCAGCCAAACACGGCTTCTGCAGTGGTCTTCAGAAATGTCAATTTGCAGACCAAGAGAAGAGCATTTTTTGGAAATATTACCACTGGAATGACTGGCTCGATAACTGAGCCAGTCATTCCAGTGGTAAATTTTCAAAAACGGTCTTCTCTTGGTTTGCAAATGGACATTTTCTATGAGAAAATTTAAATTTTCTTGAACACATTTGAGTGTTAAAGGGTTAAAGTGTAACTTCACCAAAGACATGGAATAGGCACGTCCGGTACAGGGTAGTGGTAATCTCGTGGCGATTTTATTGTGACGTCAGCTAACGCGTGACGTAAATGATTATGACGTCAGATACTTTCGTAACATATGATATCCCTCCATTTGTATTTCAGGTCAAATTTATCAAAACAAATTTTCCAAAAATCTTATTTAGAACTAGCAACTGCATCCTTTGTTTGCCCTTAAAAGCATATAGGTTGTTGCCCAGTCAAATTAGTTTCAAAATATTCAACATAATGTTTATAAAAACAAATAATTCGTACAACTTGACGGACTATTAAGAGTTTATCACGGACTAAATGGGGGGTCGTCATTCATGACGTAATTGATTATGACATCAGCCTACATGTGACGTAGTTGACTATGACGTCATATGATTGATCGATAAACTGGATTCATCAATTAAGCCCTTCAGCTAGGCCTATCTGTCATTGCCTTGTCAGCTCGGTAGGCCCTACTGAGATATCCTGAATGATAGAATTGATCATTTTATTAAATAAATGTACGCATAATATTGAATGATAAAAGAAATTTATCATTTTATTAAATATTAAAAATGGTATTAAACGTGCGCTTGTTTTATATGAAGTGTGTGCGTGTACCTGTGAATGGCCCACGTTTCTTGGGAAATATCAATTTGCATACCAAAACCAGCCAGTCATTCCAATGATAGCCTTTTTAAAATATTCTTTTTGCTTGAAAAGAGCTTTCTCTATGAAACAATTTGTATTTTCGACTACCTATTAGTATAAGTCGGTCTGTTGTCTGCCTGTCGGTCTGTCAATCTCAAATCTTTGACATTTTTGACAAAGCTGCATACGTCGCAACGATAGCTAGTCGCATTTGTTATTTTATTGAGAAATTGTAATAATTAAAAAGATAAATTATATAATAGTTATTTATGTTTTCTTCGCTCACTGTAAATATACATAAATCTATATTTAATGGTTGTTCATCAGGACCGTACATGATATGTTTATACACGCCGTTATGTATATACAGTGTATAGATTGTGATATTATATTTCATACTGCAAGGAGAAATGCCTCTTGCTGAAACAAGGTATTAATGAAAAATCATGTTTTAAAACTCACAAATAAACATTGCATTGGTTGTTTTATTGGGGAATTATATTTACAATTTAGCATCAGCATTGATGTACTTCTGTTTTACTTTAAGAGAATGTGTTATATTTTCTCACGTCAAAAACAGCCAATACACGCACTTTCATCACTCACTCTCCCCCCCCCCCTCTCCCCCCTCCCCCCCCCCCCTCTCTCTCTCTCTCTCTCTCTCTCTCTCTCTCTCTCTCTTTCTCGCTCTCTCTCTCCTCCTCCCCCCCTCTCTCTCTCTCGCTCTCTCCCCCCCCTCTCTCTCTCTCCCTCCCCCCTCTCTTTCTCTCTTTCTCGCTCTCTCCCCCCCCTCTCTCTCTCTCTCTTCTCTCTCTCCCCCCTCTTTCTCTCTCCCCCCTCCTCTCCCTCCCTCCCTATCTCTCTCCCCCCCCCTCTTTCTCTCTCCCCTCTCTCTCTCTCTCTCTCCATCCCCCCATCTCTCCCTCCCTTCCCCCTCTCTCTCTCTCTCGCTCTCCCCCCCCCCCTCTCTCTCTCTCTCTCCCTCCCCCCTCTCTCTCTCGCTCTCTCTCCCCCCCCCTCTCTCTCTTCTCTCTCTCCCCCCTCTTTCTCTCTCCCCCCCTCCTCTCCCTCCCTCCCTATCTCCCCCCCCCCCCCTCTTTCTCTCTCCCCTCTCTCTATCTCTCTCCATCCCCCCCCTCTCTCCCTCCCTTCCCCCTCTCTCTCTCGCTCTCTCCCCCCCCCTCTCTCTTCTCTCTCTCCCCCTCTCTCTCTCTCCCCCTCCTCTCCCTCTCTCCCTCCCTCCCTCCCCCTCTCTCTCTCTCTCTATCTCTCCCCCCTCTTCTCTCTCTCTCCCCCCTCTCTCTCTCCCTCCCTCCCCCCTCGTTCTCTCTCTCTCTCTCTCTCGTGCTCCGCATATTTATAGCTAACCCGCTTTACGGATGATGCAATCGATTTGAAACCTGAGTTACCGGAATCTAAATTGCAAAGCAATTAGTTATACAGGTCAGCTCTAGCATATTAAACACAGGATTTTATTGTGAATTATAAATGAATGATTTGTAAGGTCATACAATTCGTACACATTAGTGACGGAATTCCTGAGTTTCTTGACGGAGCTACGTCGGTTTGTTTATGACGTAAAATACTCGAGTAACAGATCGGATCCTTGACGCAGTGAACTAATTTGTCGTCATAATCAAAATTCGCCAGTTGCTCACTGACGTCCCTTCCAATGAATGGCCTGCAGGAAAAGCTAGAATTTTTTTTACAAAGAGCAGACTTCAATTCAGAGACCAATCCCGCCGGGACAGTCTACCGCCTTGATTAGATTTCAACGTCCGTCATCTCCATGCACAACTTAAGCAAATTTTTTTATTTGATGTCATAATATTATGACATCAAGTCGTAATATTAATGTGTCACGTTATATTGAGATGGTAATGAGTTCCAATCCCATTGCTTACTATGTCGATAGCAGTGATTGGATGATAAACTTAACCCACTAGTCTGCTGTGTCGATGACAGTGATTGGCTGGCGGACTTTAATACATGAGCCAATCACAGCTCTCGGCACAGCAGGCGTTAACAGATTCCACTAGGCGGGTATTGTAATACCATGTGTAGTAGTCGACGCTGCGGATGACTTAGCCAATCAACGTGGCTGCTGCCTCAGGGGTGGACCATCTCGCTGTCTTTGAAAACATGGCCAATGGGCATATCCAGTTTTAGCTATACCATAGCTGCCCATCTCTAGTTAATCTGCGCCCACACTTCGCTCGTGCTAGGATCGATCGATCCATGACTTGACTATCAATTTCCAGAAAACTATACATGGAAACCTGTTGAAGATTTTTAAACTAATTTGATTGGGTGGTGTTGCTGACTAAGGCAGCAACAGCGCCCAGTTAAATTAGTTTCAAAATATTCAACAGAATGTTTATTAAATGGTAAAGACATACAATTCGTACAACGTGTCGGACTATTAAGCGTTAAAGACGGACTATATCGAGTCATTCATGACGTAATGGTTATGACGTCAGCTTACACGTCACGTAGTTGATTATGACATCATATGATTGAGTGAGGAAATGGAGTCATGAATTGCTGTGACTCTTCGCTTCTCTCCACTAGGAGGTTCAAAATAGTTTTAAAAGCCTGATTGGTCAATTTGGGTACCAACAACCTTAGAGAGTGTCTGCTATTTTTAGAAAACATATTTAAACATTTACGAAACCGCGGATAGGATTTTCCGTATGCTGTTGAGGAGAACAATGGGCCGCAGATTGGCTGGGGGCCAGGTGGTTATAAAATAGTAGAAACATACAATTCTTGCAACGTGTCGGACTATTCATCGTTTAAGACGGACTAAATCGAGTCATTCATAGCGTAATGACTATGACGCCATCCTACATGTCAATTAGTTGATTATGACGTCATATGACTGACTGAGGAAATGGATTCATGAATGATCATCTCTGTTCGTGACATTAATCACAACATGCTTTCCCTTGACTGAAGCGGGGAGATCGATGTAGGCAACACTCCGTAGTGCTTGATATCTGGCGATACAATGCCATATCTTTCTTCAAACTAGTCCCCGTTGCTCTGTAATATTTCTATCTTCTTTTGCACTCCTTTATCTCCAGCTATGTAGGTAAGTAAGTTTATGAGTTGCCAACCCTTCAATTTGGTATGCATGAAATTATGAATAACCAACCCCTCAATTCACAACCACACCCCCCCCCCCCCCCCAGTCGCGGATGCAGGTGGACGCGCTCGGGGTGGGGTTGGGGTCCACACCCACCCCACCCCACCCCACCCCGACAGGGCTGTCAAGTATTTTTACTTACCTGCTGGTGGCGGAGTGAGCCCATTTTCAAGAGCTAACTCCGTTGAAATTTGTCGGTGACTTCCCCCCCCCACACCCTGGCCAAATTACCTTCTGGATCCGCCCCTGACCCCGGCATTCGCTAAATAAATATTTAAAATTTTTGTTAAAATTTATCCATTAAATGGTTAAAGAGTTTTAGACGTATTAATTGTAATCTTTTTATTGATTTGTCTAGGTACAGTACAGCTCAGAAATAACGTATCATGTTTCTAAAACAACTTAAAACGTACTGAACAAAATCTGATTGGAGGCCATTGCAGGCTCTACTATAGCTGAGCGGTATCCACGTCCGATGAGATATTTCATATTTGACTTCGGAATTTAGACATGGTATGTCACAGTGTGTGTGTTCAAGTCCTTGTTCAAATGCTTTGCTCTGAGTTTTATCATGGAATTTTAAACTAAAACCAGTTATCTTTCACGGTGACCGTTGGCAGAATGCCATTTAAATAGGTCCTTTGTGTCAATACAAGGTCATTTGTGGTGTTGCTCTACCTTGTTTATAAACGTTGGACAATGGATCATCTTTCGAGGTTGCTGCTTTGTTAATCTTGGCGGAACATTATTGTCTAGATTCCCGACGCCCTGTAGGCATCTCTTTATGTATCTTATCGATTAGTTTGTCCATTATTTAATAAAAGTACAGCGGGGCGTTGAACTTTCTCTCCTGTGTTTATACGTCCATTAAAATACCTTTTGTCCAAAGAAATGTAGAATCTGTTCAAGGTGAGTGAGATGCTATTTTAACACACCACGTAATGGCTCTGTTTATATTGCTTAGCTTCGCCCACATGCGGCGAGAGCTTCAGATAAGGCGTGTGATATGCTCTATATCACAAACTAATATAAACTAAGAAATTAAACGTTCTCCTGATAACGCAGGGTATTGAATCGGTATTGAACTGGATCCTATATACCACTTAATCATCTTATGTTAAATCCAAAGGTATCGTCATCATGTTACTGCAGTTGTTGCCATCGTCATCTTTGTTGTTGTTGCTGCTGCTGTTGTTTTTGTTGTTGTTGTTGTCGTCGTCGTCGTCGGCGGCGGCGGCGGCGGTGCTGCTGCTGTGTTGCTATTGTTGTTGTTGTTGTCGTCGTCGTCGTCGTCGTCGTCGTCGTCGGCGGCGGCGGTGGTGGTGGTGGTGGTGTTGCTATGTTGTTGCTGTTGTTGTTGTTGTTGTTGTTGTTTGAATATGGTGAGTTCAATGGACCAGTGCAGTTATGCTACCTTTAAACTGCATAATTAAAATTCAGTGAAAACGAAAGTAATGTCAGAGCATGAGTGTGAGGTGCTAGTACATATAATAATAGGATTTATCTGCAGCAAAACCTGTCTATTTTTCATCATAGCGGTGGTGGCGACGGTGCGGGCGGTGCCGACGGTGGCTGTTGCAATGCGCTGGCTGCGCGGGGGGTGGGTGGGTGGGGGGAGGGGTGAGGAGTAGTGGCAGCAGCGGACACTTGCACTAACGGTCATATGTTTCATAATTATATTTCGTTTAATTTATCATTACTCATTCATGAACCGTGAGTGCACATGTAGGCTGCCCCATAGCTCAAGGTAATGTGCTATATAAAAACTGGCTTCATTTTAAACGATATGACAATTCCTCCCTCAGATATCATTTTTATTGTTATGCTTTGAAGGCATTTACCTCGGCCTACAGGCATTCGCATATGTAGGCCAATGTATGTAGGGTTTATTACTGTTGTCAATCATTAGTTATGCGAACCCTGTCATTGACGACGCATTGGCACTAGGATATAGATCAGTCATCATCGGGATGTAATTTTTTTCAGTTTTCGACCTGAGCAGGGTTCGTACCCAGGAAATTCTGCAACACCTTCCGTCTAGCGTTTTGGGAGGCACGTAGCCTACCAATAGACCAGCAGCATCCAGCTATCCGTCTCACAACCACCACGAATTGACTGGAACTGATGATGCACATTCCAGATATTTTACTTTGACGTTCGCCGCGACCCCTTCAATATCGCTAGGCACTCGCATACATGTATACGTAGTCGCTTCTGCTATATTGCTAGGCACTCGCATACATGTATACGTAGTCGCTTCTGCTATATCGCTAGGCACTTGCATACGTAGTCGCTTCTGCTATATCGCCAGGCATCGCATACATGAATACATAGTCGATTCTGCTATATCGCTAGGCCACTCGCATACATGTATACGTAGATAACTATCAATTTCCAGAAACCTATACAGGTAAGTTATTGAATATGTTGGAACTAATTTGACTGGGTACTGTTATTGCCTATGGCAGCAACAGCTTCCAGTCAAATCAGTTTCAAAATATTCAACAGCATGTTTATTAAATAGTAGAGATACACAATTCTACAACGTGTCGGACTATTAAGAGTTAAAGACGGGCCAAGCATAATCATTTATGGGGGGTAATGATTATGACGTCATCCTACACGCTGCTTAGCTGATTATGACGTCATATTACGTCAGATTAATAAATGGATACTCTGGAAAGGTGAATTAGCTAGACAATACCATGACAATACCATGACTTGCGTAGTCAGGACGCTGAAAGAAGCTGGCGTATGTCTGATTTCCGACAAGTATATGCAGTACATCATCAAGGACAATATTCGTGACAGCAGACAGAATGGAACAAGCCGAGAGCATCATCTTACATTGACCATGCATTTGCCAACACAATAATGACGATTTTATCGGAATTTATTCGAAAATAAATCCGTTTTTAGCGTCACAATGTATTTTTCCAAATAACCGTGAACGTGAAACTTCAATATCATGACTTCATTCGATAGGCATGCGCGAAAACATATTAATGGGTTTTTTAATTTTCGTAATGGTTGCCAAGAAATGGGCAATTTTTTCAGCTTGGCATCACTTAGATTATTGATAGGGAGGATGCATGGATACACATTCTGCAAAAACCTATGGCGAGTACTCCAGTGTTAGATTGGACCAAAAATCCCATTTTGGCTGCAGGACTAAATGTGAAAACCAAAAGCAATAACTCTACCTTTGAAGAACACCACACCTCCCCACCTCCACCCACCCCATCGACGCTTCAGAAGAACACCACACCTCCCCACCTCCACCCACCCCATCGACGCTTCAGAAGAACACCACACCTCCCTACCTCCACCCACCCCATCGACGCTTCAGAAGAATAGCAACGCATGCACTGCCTAAATGCAAAGCGCCATTCGCATCCGTCCAACCTGAGGACAATGAAGGAATCCTGTTTTAACTATGCCTCACCCATTTCTATCTAGGCTCCACAGACGAGTTGCTCGTGTAGGCATCGATCGATCTAAAAAACAAATTGAATCTCAATTTTCGGAAAAATATACAGGTCAACTGGTGGATATTTTGTGACTAATTGCGCTGGGCAATATTGCTGCCTATGGCAGCTACTGCGCCCAGTCAAATTAGTTTCAACATTTTCAAGTGAATGATTATTATGCAGTAAAGACATAGGATTCGAAACTTAGAAAATCCCTCTCCCTACAGAAACAATTTATAGGCGGCAAACATAAACATGTACACAAAATAACAAAGTAAACGTATAAAACAGATTAAATATTATAATACATGAGTATTTATATTAGAGAGAGAGAGAGAGAGAGAGAGAGAGGAGAGAGAGAGAGAGAGAGAGAGAGAGAGAGAGAGAGAGAGAGAGAGAGAGAGAGAGAGAGAGAGAGAGAGAGGATAGTGAAGCCAATAATATTGCCCAACAGCAATATTTTCATGATGACCACCATAACAAAACGCCCAAGGGCCAGTGTTGCTCACCTGGATTATTTTCACCGGAAAATATGGAAATTTGGATTGAAAGCTGTCAGGTCGTTTAAGAGGAGTATCATTTTGGCAATCTCCGGACGATTTTTAAAGAAAATACTCAGATTTTCTAAGATTTTCACTAAGACAATATTATTGTCCGATCAAAACTCCGATTGATATTTATGTATGGGCTATCCACCATAGGGCCTTTCCACCAAAGATTGGTTGAAATCCGCCAAGGCGTTTAGGAGGAGTAGAATTTTTACCCTTTAGTGTCGACATCGGCCAAGTCCGGCCTTCTTAGTGGTCTAGAGGAGTGCCCAGTTGTAGACCAGGAGAAGACTAATCCTGAAAATCTACAACTGAAATGACTGACACGATAACCGGGCCAGTCCTTCCAGTCGCAAACTTCCAAAACCAGTCGTCCCTCGTCCCGCAAATGGGCATTCATGATTTTGTTGCTGAAGAACTATGCCGAGTAAGATTCCTAGTGCCAAACCCAAAATAAACAATTCACGTCAAATCAACGTTTTATGCAGAATTTGATACATCAATAGGACCACCACAGTAAGATGGTTTATCACAAGTGCTTTTCACCTGCTACCGCACTGCAACTTAGTTAACTATTCGAGAACATTCAACAAGTTCAAATCCAATCACAAAGTTAGATGTGCCGGGACAGCTGAGTGTGAGGGAGTATGTCATTCAGCATGCACCTCATGTTAAATCTTCAAGACATGTAAAATCATGTTCTTTGGGACGTCTAGCATTCAAAAAGTTGTGGTTCTTATTTTAGTTTTCATTTTCATGGTCATATGACGGTCAAACAAAAGTCACTGCAACAAATGTCGAGATAGTGCAAAAATACTTGCCCCAAAACATTGGAATCTGTATTATGATAACTATTTTGTGCAGATATTGATAAAGAATAGTAAAAATATAGCATTAGTAGCTTCATTTGGGTGAGCTTATATAATGACTGTGTGTCTGTCGTCTGTCTGTATGTTTGGCAACATTTGTAGCGCGCTATGTCATATGTTGATGGAATAAAACCAAATTTGACAAATGTGTTTTGTTCAACAATATCTAGTTAGGCTATGAATATGAAGTTCCAATACCTTCCAAAGCCAAGGTTGCATTTTCAATGTATTGAAACCTATGGGTAACTGGTTACAATTTGTGTATAAACTCTCAGCAAGTAACCAGTGAACAGTTAAAGCAATTTCACGGAAAGATTCTTTCAGGAGATACCTAAAATATATCATGAAGGTTGAGCCCTGTATTGTGACAGAGATTACCATCAAGCAGTAATAGATTTGGAATAGATGTGATTGTCCGTGAGTTTCAAGACAATAAGGCAAGCTGGCATAGGCCATGTTATCAACCAGCTACTCATATAACAAACACAGCATTAGCGAGGCATGCTTATGAAGCAACTCTGGTGACCTATAATTTGCACCACATTCAGTTGCCAGATCACAGACGCAAACAATGATTAATCATCACTATCAATGAAAGAACATGTCCGCTTTCGTCATTAGAACTTTTAAATGCCCAAATGATGGGGAAACAGTCGCAACATTAGATATAGATCTGTATAAAAAGTACTCTAAAGGCCTCAAAACTCACGCCTTATTTACCCAATAACTACATATCGTCCGAGATCCCAGTGACATTTAATTAGACATTTGAGTACAAAAGGTTTGATAGCAGAAATTTAGTTTTGGGCCAGCTCTGGGATAAAAATTGCCATTCTTAAGTTTTAGAATTGGTGCTTAAGGTAGGGACGCCACTAGAACATCCCGCCAAAACATGTTTTAGTCAAAATTTGATGTACAAGCCTATTTCTTTCCAGAGTTGAATGTGGTCACGTAATTTGCAAGATTTTGTTACTTAAGAATGAAAAAGCTGGTACAGTGTTAATTAAGAACCGTGTTAATTACTGTTAATTAGCACTTTTAATTAGACTTTTGAGTACAAGTTTGAAATTAAGTTTACAATGTAGCCCAAGTTTCCAAGAACCAAAATCCATTGCTTAAGAACACATTTTATGGTTCATAATATGCTTAAGAACAGGTCAAAGGTCACCAGTCACGTGACAGCTTAATTAGCACTTTTAATTAGAGTTTTGAGTACAAGTTTGAAATTAAGTTTACGATGTAGCCTAAGTTGCCAAGAAACAAAATCAATTGCTTAAGAACAAATTTTATGATTCATACTATGCTTAAGAACAGGTCAAAGGTCACCCACCAGTCACATGGCCGCTTAATTAGCATTTTAATTAGTCTTTTGAGTACAAGTTTGAAATTAAATTAACAATGTAGCCTAAGTTGCGAAGAACTAAAATCCACTGCTTAAGAACAAATTCTATCATGCATTATATACTTAAGAATATAGGTCAACAGTCACACGGCAAATTAAATGGTGGCACTGAAAGAAGGCTGTTCATTATTTGCTCGCATGACAGTTGTTGCCAAATCTAGGTGTCAAAATGTGTGGCCTTCACCACTACATGGAATACTGAAGAGAATAGCTACCATCGACTCAAAATTTAGTATGTACGCTTAATACTAACAAATAAATAAATAAATAATATTCATTCTATCGGGTCTGACTAACCTAGCATATAACCTAGCATTCATTAGTACAATGCTTGTCATTACAAAATCTAAGTGCTGCGAAAACATGTAATTTTTATATATTATTACAACCTTTCCTTAGCATTCTGAAGCCTTTTTGGGAAAATTTGACTTGAGCGCAGCGCGTCATTCAGGCCGTTCACGCGCTCTCGTTGCCAGGCAATGACGTATCGCTCTACTGTATTTGCCAAATTGTTTCAGGTCCACATTCCGCGGACCGTGGGTGCTTTGAATAAAGGTATTCAGCTCAAATATTTTAAAAACGGCTGCTATGTTTTCTCATTTAGTAACACGCTATATATACAAAAAGTCAGCTAAATGCAAATTCAATTTATAAAATTCGTAATATCCGATATTCGACTAATATTCGAGACCACATCAAAAACGCTAAAAATAACTTAAATGACTTACGCCTTGTAGTTGTAGGGCACAAGTTACGCCCGATTTTATGGATGGGCGTAAGCTACGATCTTTTCGTGAATACCGACTTACGCCACTGTTAGGGCTTCCGCCTTCGTTACGCCTTTTCTAGGGCGTAAGCCCTCTTCGGGAATACGGCCCCTGATGGAAAAGATTATAAAGGGGACATCAAATCAATCAACTATACATGGAAATGGTATTTATCCTAGACGTACGGTTGTCATAGATACCATGTCATTGAAATTGCAGAAGAGTGTGGTAGCAGAACAGTACCGAATTGTAAGGAAAGAGGCAACCTACATTTAAGCACTACATCTCTGAGTAGCTCATTCTAGGAATTTATCAAAAATTCCAAAACAGAGCAAAACGTAACTATTTATTTGTCTGAAAAGATGTCGTGGTGTCAACAACCGAATGTGTTCAACCTAATCATTCTGACATGAGTTATCTGAGGACTTCGCAAGATATTATAATATTGCATGAGTGGTGATACGTGGGGCTGGACGCTATTGTTCTAGAATAAAAGAATTAGGGTTAAACAATGGCGCCCAGCGTCCCAGCTTCCGAGAACAATGATGTCCAGCGCCCCAGCTTCCGAGAACAATGATGTCCAGCCGCCCACGGTTCGAGAACAATGACGACCTTTTTGAGAATCTATTTTCTGGACGTTATTGTCTGTGAGAACAATGGCCTCCAGCCGGTAGACAAACAATGGCGTTAATCCGTTAGAATAAAATTATGCAAATTTTGTGATTTTGGAATGAATATGGTGTAAAAATCAAACGTTATTAACAATGGCGTCCAGCGTTAGAATATTGACGAATGGGGAGTTAGTTCGTGTTTGAAAATTGTAACCCCTAAAAGTTTGGTATTCTACGTTTTAAACTAGCGGCGGGCCCCCCCCCCACCCCACCCCCATGGTTACCTACCGTGGTATGTAGGGTAAAATATAAGAGGTAGAGGTGGTCAGATAATCGAGGTCTAGGAGGAGGAGGTGGAGGAGGGATGAGATATGCGAGCATACTTGTTTTACGACGTGTCAGTTTGCCCTGGTAGGTATTGATTAGGTTTTTTAACCCCACTACGTGCCACTAAACGATAATGTCTATGGATAATAAATCTGTACCGGATGAATATTTTGAAAGCGATCTGACCGTAAGTTGATGGTCGCATAGTCAGCAACAACTTTCGATCAAATCGTTTCCGGAATATTTAACTATGATGTAGATGTAACCCCTGTAATGTCTGTAACACCACGCCATCCAATTACTTTGCCTGGTGCAAAATCTATTGATTTTGTCTCACTGCTTTAAGCCATTAAACATTAATTGATTAGTAAACTATGTACCTGCTGAATATTTTGAAAACGGTTTGACTGTAAGTTGTTGGTGGCTTAACTGACATCGATTTACGCGCAAATAATTTTTTTTAAATACTTAATATGTGCTGTGATATAGTGTTTGCAATAACGTCAGTCATTTAGATTTTGTGTCTGCTTGATGCCATTGTCATATTTACGACAAAATGTTGTCATTATGTCTCTGAAGGCTATGAATGATGCGTTTAGGACCCATAATAGTCGTCAAGCGGTCGTTGTCCTTTCACTCTGTATGATAAAAAGAATATTTTTTCGCACGTGGTAAAAGTTTAATTTAACCATTCATCAGTGGCGCATTAGCCATTTGATCGGTCCTTAATCAAGTTACAAACATGACACGTGTTAAGGAATAATGAAAGAAGTACTTATTTGCACCACAAGTCTCGTTCTAAGCGTTTTAAAGAAATATTAAGTAATTAAAAATTACTATTAAATTATAGTCTAGTTCACTCACAAGGAGGTAGAGTGTGTTTCTCTTTGTAGTTACGAACGCGTGCTTCTCTTAACAGTTTTTTTGTACAATTTTGAATGGAATAAATACCGCAATTTATACCTTTACATTTTTTGTTCGCATTATTGTTCACACTCGTGCACAATTCATTTCCCAGTTCTTAACCGAGTGGACATATATACTTGTTCCCTCATCAATTACTCGAATATCTTGTTTCGGATTTTGCACTAGAGATTTTGCATATTTATGAGGTGGGTGGAATTATGCGTCAATATATGTATAAATAATATGTTTTTCCGCATGGCTCATGTTAGCATTAAACATGGACGCTTCAAACACTTTACGGTCAGCGTCGCTGATTTTGGACCATGCCTATGATCTCCGAGCTACAGTGAGAACTAATAATGGTGTTGGTATATTTAGGTATGAAACCATGCATGACCACGATGAAAGGTGTGGAATATGTGGTAGAACACTATGTACCTGTATCGTCGGAATCTGGTTCTGAACCATCTTCCATGGCGTAAGGGTGTCCTACGTTCTATCGCGTATGCACCCCACACACACACGTGCACCTCATGCACCAACACACACACTCAAATGAACTGGTCATTCCCTCGCACGCGTGGCACCACATGCGTAAGTGCCACCCCCGTTCCCCATCTCCACTAAGCATACCCGTGTACGTATTCCCTGTTCCGTTCGCGTGTACGTCGTGTATGCGTGCGTGCATCTTCTATGTACCCGTGCATAAATGCGTGCATATGTTGTGTATGTACGAAACATAATTTGGGGTGGTTTTTTTTGTGGCCCCTTAAAAAATAGGCCTATTTTTTTATTTTTTTTATTTGCATTAGTTGAAAATGTTTAATCTCTATTTTGCAATCGGTAATTTCTTTCTTTCTCGCACCACATGTACACGCAGCAATCATAACGAAGTTGATATTTCGTATGCACCCATTTGTTGTAATATATTCATCCGGTTCCGCTAGATATTCTCTCCAGTGGTTCTGGATTTCGGGCATTACCTTTTTAAACTGGTACTTGGTTATGTCTGTTCCACTCTATGCATCCACACTTAATCAGTATAGACCCGATTATTCGCCAGCGATCGCATACTAGAGATTTATTTTCCATTTTCACTTCGCAAATTCAAAAAGATGAATGCCTTACTAGTAGTGCACATTTCGCTTTTATAGCTAAAATATGAACGCTGTCAGTAAAACTAACTTTCCAATCTGAACACGCCCTTATTTTGCTCACGTGGTTTTTTTCCACAGCTTAAAATTAACATCATCGGATTTCAAAACATAACTATGCAGACAATTGCATATACAAAATTCGTTTCTTCGCACCATACCCGTTGTGTGACATTGTTTGTTAGCCATTATCGGTATGTGCCCATGTTAACATTTGTTCTTCCATCGGTGCGTGTCAAAAAGTTGTGATTATTAGGGATGGTTGCGGAGGGATGATAGAGGAGGTGAGTAAGGGAACAGGAAGAAATAATAACTCTTTTTTTTAAATAAATGTATTTATTGACATGTATAAGACGATGCATTTTTATGATAAATAAATAAATAAATATTAACGGAAATTTTTCGCAATGATTATATTCTTAAAGAAAACATAGCAGGAAAATAATTATACATTAAGCACGATCTTTTTATTTTCTCTGTATATTCATAATCCTGCGCCTCAAACATTTCACTATAGCGTCATTTTGTCTCTGTTTCTTAGCGCCCATCACCACCCACCAACACCTTCACCACCTCCGACACTAGCACCACCACTAGAACCACTACCACCACTACCGACATACACCACCAACCATTAAGCACCACCACCACCACCACCACCACCACCACCACCACCACCACCACCACCACCACCACCACCTTCACCACCACCGACACTAGCACCACGATCATAACCCCTACCACCACTACCACCAGTACTAACATACGCTACCAACCACTAAGCACAACCACCTCCACCACCCACCACCAACCACCACCTTCACCACCACCGTCACTAGCACCACCACTAGAACCACTACTACCACTACCGCCAGTACCGACATACACCACCATACACTAAGCACCACCACCTCCACCTCCACTACCACCTACACCCAACACCGCGCATTAACCCCACCCACCACCAACACCCACGCGCCAACCCTATCGAATTTCTTCATATTCATATTTGCAGACTTATAGAAGACTATTTTTGAAAATGTATCGTTGGAAGTGCACCGTGTGAGCACCATATCCGTACATACGAGGTCGGCGTCAAGAGTGAAGTACAGCGTTACACATCCAATATATAGCTAAACTTATCAATGTTGTATGTATAATATTATATAGATAATAATCATGTATCTATAGTATTTAAGGAGATATATGTCTTTAAAGATAGGTGGTATCATCGTGTGTGCGCGTGTGTGCGTGTGGGTACCCATATGAGATATTGCTAGTTATATGGTGTGCCCATGCGCACATGCGTGCGTGCGCATACCCCCGTGCGCGTGCGGTGTGCCTGTATGTGTGCCCTGTGGACCATATGATTTTCAAATTGTCGTCCAGAGCGAAGTACAGCATTACTCGAGCAATATATAGGTAAACTTAGTGACGTTGTATGTATAATACTATATAGATAATAATCATGTATCTAGCGTATTTAAGGAGATATATGTCTTTAAAGATAGATGGTATCATCCATTTAATGTTTGTTTCAAAAATGTTTACAGAAATTATGGTGTTAATCTGTGTACAGATATATTGTAGCTCCTGTCAAATTGAATGAATGATGTTTAATAAAAAATAGCTTCCATACACGCACGTGGTGAAGGAATAGCGACGTGTACTGACATGATGTAGCTCTGTGTATGTCCTGGCAGCAACAGTGCACAGTCAAATTAGTTTCAAAATATTCATCATAAAGTTTATTAAATGGCAAATTCAACAATGATACAATTCGTACATTGTTCTGACTGACTTTCTGATTTTTTGCGATGGAGATTATGATTATGACATCATTATGATTGTGACGTCAGCTACTATGTGACGTGATTGAGTTACAGATCATGCCCTTTCATTGCGATATATTGATGACACTTTAAAAATAGCATAGTGCATCAAAACTACACATGTTCCTGTTTGTGTAATGGTCTCTACCGCGTCCGCATGGACATTTTCGTCGAAATGTTGCTGCTGAAGCTGTCCTACAGGTGGTATCCATTGAATTCCCAATCCGATTTTGTCATGCCTCCTATAATCTGAGTCATCGAAACTGCAAGTATGGCCAGGTAGCAAAATTGTTTTAAATGCCTTAGTTATCCTAGAATCTGAGAAGACGTAGTTGATGAGAGCGGCGGAATGAAAATTGCAATTTTGTTAAGAAATTCTGGGCAAACCTGATTGTGCTTTCGAACATGTCATTTTAATTCTTAACGCGTTCAACCTTCAATTGTCAGTATCTCAAATTAACGGAACTGTACGTGTTAGCTGTTACATAATTTGAATAGGTATATTTGTGACCATAGTCAGGCTATGAAAAGGAATTTAAGATGAATATTAATGATACCCCAAAGTATGTTTAAAGCTAAATTGTCGATGACTTGATAGTAACTAATGCTACAGGCGGTAAACATAAATCTATCATAAAGAACCGGCTCAGTGCAACACAATCACATTTTGTAATTGCAAAAGCCAGTATGTCAACTTCTGTTATTTCCAATCAACAAGGTGCTACTGTGGCAGCAGAAACAAAAGGTGTAACTTCGACATGTTCAAGTACTTCAGTATCATTTTTACTCATGCGTCTTGCCTTGTTGACAAGATAACAAATGCCAAAATTTTGTGAACTATGAAGGTAGCACATAGTGACTTTTCGTTCTCATCATGTGAAGGGATTGGAACTCTTTTTCATAATATGTTTCCAAACGACCCCGTCGCTAGGCAGTTTAAACTAGGCCGAACAAAAACCTCATATATGGTATCTGATGGACTTGGCCCATGCTTTCGGAAAGAACTTTGCGGTGACATTTTAAAGTCTGGTGCCTTTTACACAATACGGTATGATGAAACAGCAAATGCTCAAATGAAGGAGCAGTGTGACATCATTGGGCGTTACTGGTCAGAGGCTAACGGTGAGATACGTGTTTGGTTTCTGAAAGCATTAATGTTGGACATGCCAAGGCAGCAATTGTTTCAAAGGCTATCATAGAGACTTTGCAGGAACCAGGTTGTCAGCTGCCATTTTCACATATAATTATGTTGTGTTCAGATGGACCAAATATAAACAAAGCAGACTGGAACATCATCAATGAAAGGGTTAAAGAAGCAGGTTTTCCAGGCATATTGCCCTTTCTACTGTGCAATGTCCATGTGGCTCACAATGCGTTCAGAAAGTGATTGACGATATATGGCGAAGAAGTCGAACAGCTGAGCCTGGACATCATTTACTGGTTCAAGTGTTCACCATGCCGTAGGGAAGATTTCTATGACTTTCTGCTGGAGTTCGATTTACAAGAAAATAATTTC
This sequence comes from Chaetoderma sp. LZ-2023a, assembly GCA_034401795.1. Taxonomy (NCBI): domain Eukaryota; kingdom Metazoa; phylum Mollusca; class Caudofoveata; order Chaetodermatida; family Chaetodermatidae; genus Chaetoderma; species Chaetoderma sp. LZ-2023a. The sequence continues at coordinate 37,355,305 of CM067359.1, forward strand.
ATCAGACATTACAGTCTCGGTGGTTAATCTTGCACACCTCACTGGAGAAGATCACTAAGAAATGGGATGCTGTTAAAAAGTATTTCTTGGACGAAGTACCAAGTTTGGCAAATAAAGACCGAACAGAAAAAAAGTCTAGAAACAAATGAGAGGTACAAATGTATCCGCAGAAAACTCAAAGACCCCAAAATCTTGGTTCAACTTCAGTTCTTGCTATCTGGTGGCCCACTGTTCAACAAATTCCTTCTGTTCTTTTAAACAGAGGGCCCTCTGATACACATCCTGCATGATGAAATGTGTGAATTTGTAAAATCTTTCATGACCAGATTTCTAAAGAAAGGTGTCATAGCTAATAAGAATGGAAAACATCTGATGACTGTTTGCATTGGCAAACCAGAAAACCTACTTTCTGATGATCTGCTTTATCTGCCATACCAAAGGAACAGAGAAAATTGATCATTCCTCCTATGACTGAAATACCTCCTCACAAATTTCTCATTGGATAACCAATTCCTACAGGACTTTCCCCACTTACATCCGTTGATGAGAAAATCTGAGAATAACGGTACAAGGGCTATTCGTGGAATCTCTCAAAAAATTACCTCAGGTTATCAAAGAAGATGAGATTGCCAATGTTACAGATGAGTGGAAGATGTATGAGGAAGATGCCATTTAAGAAGACTGGTACATGGAAGGAAAATATTTTGGATCAACAAGGAAATGTGACCACCAAAACAGTGTACAAGAGAATAGACCACTACTGGCAAGAAATATTCGAGCTGAAATGGCCAACAGGAGAGGCCAAATATCTCATTCTGCCTCGCTTAATAAAAAGTGTCCTTTGTATAGCTCATGGAAATGCTGATGTGGAAAGAAGTCTTTCGGCCAATAAAAGAACAGTCTCGCAGAATAGAGTTTCTTTGTCCATACAAACAATCAATGGTTTGCAACTCATAAAAGATAAAGTACAGAGTTGTGGGGGAATAGCTGAGAATGTTCCAATTACAAAAGGCATGCAGATTGCTGCAAAACAGGCACATTCTGAATATCTGAAACGAATGTCTGCACAGAATGAAACAAAAGCAAAACGCTCCAGCGGTCAAGCACAAGAATGTAAAGCTCTTCTTGAAAGAGAATCTGAGTGTGCTAGGCTGTAAGATGAAAAGAAGACACTAAAAGAAAGAGAGAAATCGCTGACTGAATCTGAGAATGGTCACAAGGAGAACATATCGATTGCTGAAAAGCTATTTAGTGAAGCAAATTCAAGACTCTGTAAATGAATCCGGAAGAAAGACTTTACAGAGGTGAGCATTGCTCAAGGTTTGTTGGTGATAGCCAAAGCAAAGATGGAAACAGCAAGACATAAGCTTGACAAGTGCTGTGAGCAAAGAAGGTCAGTTGATGCAAAGAAAACGAGACTGATGGATGATTATGCTAAAGCTATGTCATCTCCAAAACAGAGGAACACTTAATATTATTACCTTCATTATTTGGAAGAGCACAACGAATGTGTTGACCAGTGGTCCAACAGTATTACCTACATGTAATTGTTGAGACATAGCCTTTCAAGTAATTAGTATTCAGTTCTTCAAGTAGACTATTTCAAGCTCGTATAGCCAATGACTCTGTTAGAAGTTAAAGCAGAATTTACTTTTTTATATGTTTATGACTATTCAATATTGTCTTTTCTTCCAAAATCATTTGTGAATTATGTAATTTAACATTATTAAGTCGTATTGCTTCATGTCATGTCCTAAAACAATTCAGATTTTCTGTTCCAGAGGATTTATTTTAATCTATGCTACCATTCATGCCAGTAAACTGAGTAAGAGAATATATAAGTTATACATTGAAATAGATTAATTCTCTTAACATGCACCATTAAAATGTTCAATTTGAGAGTGAAAGTAGGACAATTTATTTCCATGTATAACTTATATATTTTCCTACTCAGTTTATTGGCACGAATGGTATGTGTGCTCCTAACACACACCCTTAAAACTCTGAGTTTGAAAGCAAAAGTAAGAATAATGTCTTGAGAGAAATGTCCAATGACAGTTTAAGTGAATTTAATTGATGTTGAAATTATAGCACCAAGTCAGTCTCTTCAACTATGACATGCATGTAAGTTTGGAAATGCATTCTGCCCCTGTGTCAATGTGTGACCATGTATATGATAAGTACTTGGTTAGGATATTATGTAGTATTATATGTACAATAGTATCAGGGACAACTCTACCTGTTCTCATCTCAAATCCTCAGCCAGTAAATTAACATTTTGGGATATAATTAGCCAAATCTTCAAGGGATACTAATCAGTAATATACTGGCTAAGACAGGTTAAAGGAAAAATAACCTACAGTAGCCTTACAAGAAATCTGGTAAATAATTTGAAATTAATTTGTTACTGACCTAGACATGAAATATTATACCTACAGCATGCGTGCTATCATCTATATAAGTAAAATACAACATTTAATTGGGTAGGTCTGTCGCTGTATGTTTGCAATTTTGGAAAATCTTAAAAAGCATATGAATGCATATTGTTACATCTATGCTTCCTATTGTATAAATATTGAGTAACAAATGTTTGTGTACATCCTGTAATAAAGTGTATTAATGTTTGGTGGTGATTGGTATGGCGATAGGTGATGTATGGAGACCATTGTCTTCTGTTTTCTTATTCGATTGAGTTTGAAACTATCACTATATTTGCCCTATTAAAGATATTTTTGCCCTATATTTGCCATATTTTTCTCAATTTTTTCACTATTTTTATCCCTATATTTTGCTCAGTGGTGAGTGGGAGCCCTGTTTATTCAACTTCTTTCGCTAAATCATTATATCCGTCTTGCCACGCACCATAGCAGTACACAATCCTCTGCGGATGGAGAGTAATGGCAGAGGGATCTCTTATTAGAGCTTTTATCATCTCAGTTTTACCGCACTGAGATGTCGCCATTGCCTCGGCATGCATACGTCCATGTTCTACTAAGGCGGCATACGTGCATACATATATATATACCTTAGTTGAAACAGAACGTATGCGAACCGTCACTATGGTGACATAACACCATGATATAATATGTAGTCACTCTTCTGCGAATACTTTCTCAATGCTTACTGGATAGCATACATTAAGAATATAATTGTGACGTCCGATACTCATGTCGTAACTTAAGAGAAATGCTATGAACATCTAAGTGCATGATTGTGACATCGTAGCTTAGGAGAAATGCTATGAATATTTAAGTGCATGATTGTGACGTCATATACGTGCTTCATATCTTAGGAGAAATGCTATGAATAAAAACATATGATAGAAGATTTTGATGTCATAAATTCGTGTAAGAGCGAAATTGGAATGATATATAGTGATGTATGAGTGAATAGATTATGACATCATATACTTGCACTATGAAGAAGAACAAATCCATAACATCTTTAAATAGTTACGAAATAAACACCATATTCAGTGAATATTTACCATGAAATTGAACAAAACGGTGTTTTTTAAGTATGCGGGGCGCTCATAATGAAATGCGCTATTCTTTGTCAATGACACTCTATCAATCCTTCACCTGTCGCATTCTTCTCTAAATAATAGCAATTGCACACGACGACAAGTGCTTCAGTCAAGTGGAAAAGCGGGCATACCAGCGCATGCAGAGGAGGCGGGGTAGGGAATGGCGAGTCACTAGCAATAGATAAAGAGAGAGCAAGGTGCTAGTACAGAACAAGTAAAATCCAATTGTAAAACTTTTTATTAATACTGACATCAATAATAAGACACATATTGTTACAAAGACACGGTTTTATGAAATAAAAACAAATAAGTCAGAACATATTTTTCCAAAGTTACAATTGACGAAATAAAACAATTAATTAGGTGGTGTCTTTTAAAAAGTCATATAAAATCAAGTAAGTATGTATGTGCTTTTTCAGTATATAATCTATTATTATGCAGTCAGTCATTTAATATATGAATTTTCAAAACCATTTTCTACATATAAAATATGTTTTCACTCATCCTGTTTATTTCATTTCATATGCTTTATACCTTTAAAGGTATGAATTTATTTTAAATTAACCGTGTTTTTAATGCATAAAAAGTACAATTAATTTTAAATAAAAAACAGACAAATAAGGTTTCATCTTCTTAATTATGTTTTTGAATTGATACTATTATTGCAGGTATGTAACGTGTAAGCAGTGACTTCATTAATATGTGTGTAGAGAAAATATTAATTATAGTTATGGTAATAACATCTGTTTTTCATATATTACATCCACAATGTGCTTATACCATTCTGCCATACACATGCGGTACAGTTCAGTACAATGTTCATGTATATCATGATGGATGGCAAGTTGAGCACAATATTCAGTTTCGTCCATTTCTAACATTGCTGCCTCATTATACAGATCAAAATTGTCCATTAGATTAAGGTTCGCATCAATGCCTAAACAAGAATGTTCACCTGGACTCTGATTATTTACTAGACATACATAACAATCTCGCACAGCCATCGATTGTATCTTCTCACACAGCATGAATGCGAATAATTTCTGGATGATCTTTGGCACATGATCCGTAGGACAATAATGGTGTGGATGGCACATAGTTTTACAATACAGACACAGTTTTTCGGTATCATCATCGGTGAGATTTAGTCCATCATCGTCATCGCAGTATATAGTGTCAGAAGTAAGCGAAATGAGATTAGACATCTCTACAGAATTGCTAGTAGATGGAATGTTCTCTTTATTTTTTTTACGCCATAAAAGCACTGAGGTATTGGGCTAAACACGTCAGGAGGCATGTAAAAGTTAGGTAATGCTGCCAGCAAATTACTCACATTCTGTTTCAATAATTCCCACTCATCGTCTTGGAGATCTAAACCACTATGTGTGGGATGTGGTTCTACGTCAGAGCAGAACAAGTAGTGCATGTCAATACATGGAAATTCGTCACAGATAGAAATGCGAACAGAATTTTCCAATGAAGATTTAAATAGTACGCCTTCTTTTTTGCGTGCATGTTTTACCGCATCTTCAAGATCAGGTATGATTTGTAACAGCTGTTTAAGCACTACTATGCTGAGATATAAACTGCGTTTAGAAAGATAACCATCATGATGAAAATGACGGCGATCGATGCACCACTTTTCACCAAAACGTATTGTTTGTGCTTTTCGTGAATTACCAAGATCGCACCAAAATGTTGAGCACTTTAAAAAATTAAAGCAAGGATCAGACGCCATTATGGAGAATGTATAATCATAGCATGAAACTGCAGTATTTATAACTCGTTAGTGACAATAACGTGCGAGTTATGAATGAGAAATACTTCAATTAATGTAACTTCACAACAGTAATACTCGTAACTTATATATTATGTCCATCACATATTCGGTTAATAAATACTTGCTAATTTGGGATCGATCAAACGTAGGGGCTAATCTTCGAACTGTTAGTCCATCAATAATGCGCACTCACGAGTCATTATTCTCCAAAGATCACAATACCATTGGCGTCCAATTATACTCAAATTTGTAACATTTTTACTCGGCTTTGAAAAAAGATATTTACGAGCTGGATTTTACTGTGGAGAGCAGCAACGCATTGTCGCTCTGTGTCAGCCATTCCAATATTCTGAATGGCACCTGTCTAGTTGCGTGCTATGATAATACTGTATTTTTTACCCGGGTGGGAGGCGGGTGGCTTGTTAAAAGAAAAGATTTGTAATGAGACGCGGTTAGGCATATGAAATATCCCAACAGACATACATGACATGATTTCAACATGGATTCAATGTTGAAACAACGTCATGTGCCTGCTACGTATATGTTTTAACCAGTCATTCCAGTTGAAAGGTTTTTAAAATAAGCTTTCCGATACTCGAAAATAGTTCCCTCAGTGGATGTAAATAGGCAACATAAATTAATTGTGATGTTTTTCAGTAAAAATATACATTCGATATCCAAGAGCTTTTCTCAGTATATAATCTATTATTATGAAGGCAGTCATTTCATATATGAATTTTTTTTAAACATTTTCTACATATAAAATATGTTTTCACTCAACCTGTTTTATCTAAGAACATTTATGGTTAGGTGAAGCATATCAGTGAAGATTATTATGAAGGAAGTCATTTCACATGTGAATTTTCAAAAACACCCTTCAATGGCTAAAACTATTTCATATCAAGAGAAATTATTGACCTAGTCATTCCAGTTGAAAGGGTTTTTTAAAAATAAGTTTTCCTATACTCAAAAATAGTTACCTAAATGTTATACAAACCATTTTAAACCGTCAACATAAAATAATTATGTTTTTTCAGTAAAAATATACATACACTATTCAAGAGCTTTTTTCAGTATATAATCCGGATACTATTATTATGAAGTCAGTCATTTCATATGCGAATTTTCAAAAACATGTGTAAATTTTCAAAAAACATTTTCTACATATAAGATGTTTTCATTCAACCTGTATTTATCTCAAGAACATTTACGGTTAGACGAAGAGTATTAGGGAAGATTATTTTGAAGGAAGTCATTTCACATGCGTTTTTTTTAAAAACATCCTTCAATGGCTAAAACTATTTCATATCAAGAGAAATTATCGACCCAGTCATTCCAGTTGAATGGTTTTTTTAAATAACTTTTCCTATCCTCGAAAATAGTTTTCTCAATGGTATGTAAACCATTTTAAACTGGCAACATAAAATAATTTACGTTTTTCAGTAAAAAATATACATTCGCTATTCAAGTGCTTTTTTCAGTATATAATCTATTATTATGCAGTCAGTCATTTAATATATGAATTTTCAAAACCATTTTCTTCATATAAAATATGTTTTCACTCATCCTGGTTTTTTATCTCTAAAAACATTTATGGTTAGGCGAAGATTATTATGAAGGAAGTCATTTCATATGCGAATTTTCAAAAAACATATAACAGTAGTAGTAACCCTAACAGTAGCACAATGGCGTGATATGTCATAATGAAGCATGATCGCATTTACGAGACAAGACTGACTGAAATGCACACATAAAGCACACTAATCTTTGAACCATTACTCCATAAATAATGTACACTCACCAGTCATTATTTGATAAAGATCAAAATGCTGATGGTGCATGTTGTGAAGTAATGTGTGCTTCAGCCTGAATTTTGTCATGCGCTATTGAGAGATCACCGCAGTGCTCTATTCCGCTGCATTTCATAGTGTGGTTTTTTGGTGAGTGCTATGCATGCAGATGTGTTTCGAAGGTCTGCATTAACATACCCATGCGTATTGCCAATAGAGGGTGGGTGATTGGTACACCATTCAATGGCATGATTGACAATGAGTAAACAAATTAAATTATTTTAAATTTTTTTATTAATACTGACATCGTAAACGACACACCATATTGTTACATCAATATGATTCCAGTACATAACATCAAACTGCGATATGTTTACTAATACTACAATATTAGGACAATATATTAATTAAAGGCAATGATATTAAGGGTATCAATATTATGGTGTTAACAGTTGTTTAACATATATTACATCGGTTACGCGCCTAAACCATGTCATCACACACAACCAGTACAAATCAGTACTTTACTCTTTAATGACTAAATTTTGGTACTGCATCAAACTGCGATACAATGATATGTTTACTAATACTGAAATATTATGACAATATATTAATTAAAGACAATGATATTATGGTGTTATCAGTCATTTAACACATCTTACATCGGGGATGCACTTAATCCACGGCATCATACACAACCGGCGCAAATCATAACTAGTGCTGGCTGTGCGCTATTGTTCATAAGTCAACACGCTAACATTCTAAATGTCCATCTGTGCACCATTGTGCATGTAGGTGGATGCTGGATGCTATTGATCTAAATCCTGTTTGATCGAGATAGGGTCAAATATTACAATTTGATACCATATAACTTTCAAAAGTCATAAAATGTTATTTTCTGATTTTTTTAAAACCTAAATCGTGTCACGCTGGTAGTGTGAGCAAATATTTTATGATACTAATTTGACATAGGAAGCTATAATTCATGCTAGTTTCAAAATATTCTGTTATCTTCTGATTTTTTCAAACATAAATCGTGGCGCGATGGTAGTTTAAGCGAATATTTTCAATACTAATTTGACATAGGAAGCTACAATTCATGCTAGTTTCAAAATATTCACCAGATACCGTCGACTATATGCATGAACAATTCATAAGTGGATGCTGAGCACTATTGTTTATGCAGGTGCCTTCATGCACATAAACTCTTCAAAAACCGCTGTTCAATGCAACTGTAGTTCAGATCGACCGGGCGGGTACCGGCCGTACCAGCTAAGCTGGGTATGCGCCGTCCATCCTGGATTCATGCCCTGAACACGCCCCCCTGGGTAGAGCCATAAGCATATATGAGCCTATGAGAGAGATCGCATTATAAAAACGACGAAGTCCGTTAAAGTGCATAGTGCGCATGTGCACGCTTAGATGCTATTTTTACAGAGCACGTAGTTCACGGCCAAGATGGGATGACGCTTTTAGTGTACCGAGATGGTACCATGTAATCTTTCTTAATTACTTGTTACCGCCGAATCTGGCATTAATCAAGACCATAATTCGACGGGCTTTCTAAATCTGTAAACCATTTCAAAATCGGTTAAGAAATGGCTGAGTTATCCACGGAAAACCCTTCTTGATCACCTTCAAAATATTGCCGTGACGTCATAACCACATGAACGCAGAACTTCTAGAATGTTCTAGAACATTCGACTGCGCTATTATTAGCAACACGCTGATTGGCTGTTGCTCGGCCGATGATTGGCTGGAGCTTGCATCTGTGACATCACGAGTAGTATAAAAGGAGACGTGATCCAGAGATCGAGAGCATCCTCGGCCAGGGGCCGAACAGGTTGGACCTGTGACAGCTACTATCAGTACGACAAGGCACAGATCATTTCGCTTTCTGTCGGTTTTTCTCCCGTAGCTAGCAGTTACCCAACCCACTGCACTAAAACAATTGTGTAACTCTCCTTACTTGCGGGAGTAATTTGGAACTTTCTATTATTGTTCACGAATAATAAGATCTACTTCGGAACACAAACTTGCGGTGAGGCCTTTATGGCCTGAATATGTGATTCTACAGATGTAGAGGCAGCGATGTTCTTTGGTGGATGACTCGCCAGATCGGCCGGCCATGCCAAAAAGTGGTATTTCAACCGTCCCCACACTGATGTCGTGCAGGTTCTTCTAGCATTCGACCGCAGCAAGTAAACTTTGCCCGGTGCGTCTTCAGAGCTGGCTGATGTACCCAGCACCGTTAAGCTTTGTTTTGTATCTTCATCTGGATCTAACAACTTTCATCCGTACCATCCATGTATGGGAGCTTTCTTCACAGCAGTAATGCTATTGTATCTCTTACTGACTGCTCGTTAGACATTCTATATTGTAATTACAGTCCTGAGTTCGATCTGCTCCCATCTTTCCAGCTTCCTGAGAATGTATCAACTCATGTCAACCAAAAAATGATGTATCAATTTCAGTAACACAATAGCCAAACCTAAGAATGGCTACCGAGTATTCAAGTAACTAAACTTAACATTTTAATTATTCCGTTAAATGTACTCTTCTAATTATATCGTATCCGTATAAAAGGTCCCAATGACTAAAAGGTACCATAACAGTCTTAGGACTGCTAGTTATAATTTCTGTATATGTTTATAGTTATTCTCATTTTCTGTAAGGTGTTTTCACTAACCGCACCATAGTAGGTTCGTTAACCTATACTAAAAATATACAATTATGTTCATTTGATACTGTATTGATTGTTCTGGTTAATTTATATATATATGGCCAGTAGCCATCAGTTCATATGTTTTGTTCAGTTGTAGAAGATATATAGGACTGCAGTGCACATAGGAAACACTATACAGCAACACTTATATATGGAACGCCACCAACAATTTTTCAGAGAGGTCGCTGTCCATGCTATAACTTTGTTTAGCCTGGCATGCTACTGACTAAAACCTTTTCTATTCAGCTCGATAGGATAGGTTTAATATGATTGGAGACGATTAATTAGTTACGTCTCGTGTATGGGAGCCTCCCTTACGGGAATACCTCTGTGGATCTACAAGTCTGTGTGGTACCTCTGGGAGACCCACGTTTAAAAGTTCATCTGGCTGTGTCTATGTCTTGTATTTTCGTATGCTCCTCATTTTATCTAGCATACTCGACAGTCTGTTTAGATAAAATTATTGTATAGACTTATTTTAATTAGGTCACCAAATCAAATCTTGTAAGTCCATGGATCACGAAACTGCTATGGACCGTCATAATGGTGACACAAACTCTTGGGATGAGACCATTGTATTTAATGCTCGCGACAATGGTCGCATGGCCCCACTGGAACAATTGAGTTCCACCAGCCTTAGGAGCCGGTTTTTGTTACCCACAAGGCCGTCTCGTACAGGATCCGTAACCCCGAGACTGGATGCTAACCAGCGTCATCATTCATCGTGCACTTATGACACAGTGAGTCAACATAATACACCAGAATGGCCCGACACTACCCGGCGAGCTACACAACAATTTGACTTAGGAAGTCACAATTCTGCTTAGTTTCGAAATACTTTTTACTACAACCACGAGGGGGCGCATTGACCACCTGATTAATACATTAAACACTACAAGAGTGCTCATCATTATACGATGACAATGGTGGACATTGTTCGACACCATTTCCATAACAATTTTGAAATTTTAATAATTAAATGACTGTCGCTTTAAAGACCACTCCTTAAACACGATAGATACATGATTATTATCTATATAATATTATACATACAACATCGCTTGGTTTACCTATATACTACATAGCGATGTACTTTGCTCTGATTTAAAAAAAAAATTAAATGACTGATAGGAAGCCACTTAGTTTCATGTTTGAGGGTTTTAGATGAAGGTCAACGCGTTTGCATACAAATTGAAGAATTAAAAACGAATCATAGGCGCATTGTGCACAATAACGAGGTGGCCAGAGAAAACATATTTTCGCTAGATACTTTTTTAACATGCGCAGATTTTATGCGCATTAACCATTTAACAAACTGATCCATTGCGTCTAACCCGTGAAACAGACCATATCCAATATTTTCACCTCGGTGACGCATAGTGCACTCAGCTTCGTGCAAAGCAATATCTATGATTAATGCATGTATGTGTCATTATACATAGCAGTACAAGCTTTGATGGATCAGACACTGGGTATGTGCGATGTCATTGGTGTTCCATCTACATCCACGACACCATTTGCCACCGGTCGAAACATGAGAGGGTCTGTAGGCGTATGATCAAGAAAACAGAACCTATAGAGATGGTGTACACGTGCAAGGTGTGCTATTGTCTATTACCGATCAAACAGTATCCACATGGGTGTCCTGTAATTGGTGATACTCCGACTGATATACAAAAAGCAAACATGGCACAGTTTGTTACCAAACTGGTAATCAGGCCTGTACGTGTCTGCGAAGACTGAGACCCATCTCAAAACACAGCCCTTTTCAGGGCCCACATATTATTCGAAGGAGAACTTTTTATCTGTTAAAAAAATAAAATAATGTAATAAAGTTTTACCCACAAAACCCCTCTTCACACATGCATTCACAAGCACACATTCTTATCCGTCAAAAGTGGTCAATGTACGCTATTGTTCTAAATGACCGTCTGTACGCTATTGTTCATGTAGGTGACCGATGCGCTCTCATGTGGTATAATTACTGTATTTTATAGTCTGCGATATGAAATCCGTATTTTATGAAAAAAACCATACAACAGCCCTATTACCCATGTAATGTTCTGATTTTTTTAAAACTTAAATGACTGGGAACGCATTTTGTTCATATTTTTGAAAATTTAATAATTAAATGACAGCCACTTTAAAGAATCTCCTTAAATACGATAGATACGTGATTATTATTTATATGATATTATTCAACATCTAAAACTAGGAAAAGATACTGTGTACATGTCTGTTTTTTTTAAATTAAATGACTGGGAACGCATTTTGTTCATATTTGTCTGATTTTTTTTTTTATTAAATGACTGGGAACGCATTTTGCTCATATTTTTAAAATTTTAATAAGTAAATGACTTCCACCTTAAAGAATCTCCTTAAATACGATAGATACATGATTATGCTTCGCTCCGATTTTTTGAAAATTAAATGACTGGGATTTTGTTCTAAAATTTAATAATTAAATAACCGTCACTTTAAAGACATAAATACGATAGATAAAACCATCTATATAATATTATACAACATCGATCATCAACGATGCCGATAAGCATTTCCATAACAATTTTGAAAATTTAATAATTAGATGACTGCCATCTTTTTGAAAATGACTTAAACCACAGGGGTGGGGGGGGGGCCTCATCCCTCCTCCTCCCTCCAGCGACCTCGATTATGTGTATAAAGAACGAATATTAAACTTCAGAGAACTGACAATTAACAGGCGAATAAAGGCACGTTCTATTTAAATATGCTCACACGCTGAGAAAAAATACGTGCAATGCAGAGTTCTGCCACGCTAGCATTCCTCATCCCACCTCCCTCCTCTTCCTCCTCCTCCTCCTCATAGGCCTCGATTATCCGACCACCTCTACCTCTTATATTTTACCCTACATACCACGGTAGCTAACCATGTGGGGAGGGGGTGCGTGCCGCTAGTTTAAAATGTAAAATACCAAACTTATAGGGGTTTAAATTTTCAAACACGAACTAACACCCCATTCGTCAATATTCTAACGCTGGACGCCATTATCAATAACATTCGATTTTTACACCCTATTCATTCCAAAACATCAAAATTTGCATAATTTTATTCTAACGGATAGATGCCATTGTTTTTTTCTACCGGCTGGATGCCATTGTTCTCACAGACAATAACGTCCAGAAAATAAATTATCAAAAAAGGCGTGGGCAGCTGGTCATCATTGTTCTCGAACCGTGGGTGGCTGGATGTCATTGTTCCAGATCATGGGTGGCTGGTCACCATTGTTCTCGAACGTTGGGGTGCTGGACGTCATTGTTCTCGGACGCTGGGACGCTGGTCGCCATTGTTTAGCCCTAATTCTTTTGTTCTAGAACAATAGCGTCCAGCCCCACGTATCACTACTTGCATGCATCGGATGAGGTAAAACGCGGACTGCAGATGACAGTATTTCTGAAGACATCAATATATTTATTCTTGTCATATCCTGCTTTCCAGACATTGGTAACGGCTGCTGTATGGTAACTGATGCTGGAAACAAGTGTCGGTCGGTCGGTACCAGTTTTATACAAGGGCATTGGTCTAGAACTTTCCGCAGCACTACCTGGTTTTCATGCATTTACAAGGTGTGCACATGTAGACGGTTCTATGAAAATGGTAACGTTAGCTGTTGGAATGGTCTTTAAAGGTCATCATCAGATTGAGTCAATGCATTTATTGAGTTGGGTAAAGGGGGTGGGGAGTATCAGCACAAACAGTAGCATTTCTGTGTGTGCGTGCGTGCGTGCGTGCGTGCGTGCGTGCGTGCGTGCGTGCGTGCGTGCGTGCGTGCGTACGTGCGTGCGTGCGTGCGTGAGTGTGTGGTGTGTGTATGTACTATGTGCGTGTGTGCGTGTATGGGTGCATACGTACGTGTGCGCGTGAGTGCGTTTTGGTGTTTTGTTAGGTTATGCAGCGGGATAGAGAGGAGGAATAGATTGTTTGATCGATCGATCGATTGATTGAGAGGAGGGAGGAAGGAGCGATAGATGGAGTTGGAGTGAGTGAGTGAGTGAGTGAGTGAGTGGGTGGGTGGGTGGGTGGGTGGGTGGGTGGGTGGGTGGGTGGGTGGGTGGGTGGGTGGGTGGGTGGGTGGGTGGGTGGGTGAGTGAGTGAGTGAGTGAGTGAGTGAGTGAGTGAGTGAGTGAGTGAGTGAGTGAGTGAGTGAGTGAGTGAGTGAGTGAGTGAGTGAGTGAGTGGGTGGGTGGGTGGGTGGGTGGGTGGATGGGTGGGTGGGCGGGTGGGTTGGTGGGTGGGTGGGAGGGAGGGAGGTAGGGGAGGGAGGCAGGGGGACGGAGGGAGATATAAGACATGGAAGGATATGAAGGATGAGGACGATGGATGAAGGGAGTGGGAAGATGGAGAGGGTGAGAAAGAAAAAAATGGGGAGGGTGGGTGAGGTAGTGTGAGAAAGAGGGTAGGTGGGGTGTAGATAAAGAAACGACGGAGGAAAGAAGGAGATGTGTGTGGAGGTGAATGGATGGGGGGGGAGAGAGAGGAATGCTGGAAGGATGGGCTATAGAGAGGATTGGAGGAAGAGAGAGAGAGAGAGGGGGTGGGGGTGGGGGGGAGATGGTCAAGGATATAAACAGCGCAGTAAACGTACGCGTCCTTGTCATTAAATTGTGTAAAAATAGCTGACTTCATGTACGCTTCCCCCAGCGGCGGTATCTCTCTACGGCGTTGGGTCTCATTGATTTTTTCGTCCGGTCATTGACTGTCTGCTGGAGACGATCGATAAAATCGGGGGTAAAGTTATCATCTTAATGGTCGTGAATACTGAATGTCAAACACTTATCTCTGAACGTGATGGCCACTAATCATGAACATAATAATAAGAATTTGCCATACAAAACAAGTATGACTGCAATTGGCGCTAAAAATTTAATTGAAATGTGAATAGGAACAGTAATAACAACTGTAAATGGAAGTGGAATTTCAAATTATTAATGAAATTTGGATTGTAATTGGAATTGAAATTTCACCCGGAAGTTTAATTAACACTTTGATCTTAACTGGAATCTTACTAATAGAGGGATCCAATCTGTCACCCAAGTATATGACGCCAAACGTATTTACGTTACGTGTAGCCGGACGTCACAATACATAGTGACGTAACTGGCTCCGTCGTGAACATTGAAGTCTGTCAGGTGAAACATTAACATGTCTTTGATGGAGTTGCCATTTATTAAACATTCTGTTGAATATTTTGAAACTAATTTGGCTGGCGCTGTTGCTGCAATAAGCAGGAACAGCGCCCAGTCCACGTAGTTTCAAAACGTTCAAGAGCTTACCTGCGCAGCTACCTTTAAATTTGGATTCTGGGAATTGAGGATTCAAAGTACCCTGGATAGTTTGATTCAAACACACGTGAAATGTGGGTAGAGCTTAGCTAGAAATCGGTGGAACTTAGCAAGAAATGGGTGGAGTTTGGCTAGAAATTGGTGGAGCTTAGCAAGAAATGGGTGGGGTTTGGCTAGAAATGGGTGGAGCTTGCCTGGAAATGGGTGGAGTTTGGCTAGAAATGGGTGCAGTTTGGCTTTAAAAAAATTGGTGGAGTTTGGCTAGAAATGGGTGGAGCTTAGCTAGAAATGGGTGCAGTTTGGCTGAAAATGGGTGGAGTTTGGCTGGAAATGGGTGGAGCTTAGCTAGAAATGGGTAGCGCATATCTAGAAATGGGTGGAGCTTATGTAGAAATGGGTTGGTGGAGAAAAGCTAGAAATGGTGGCGCTCAACTAGAAATGTGTGGAACATAGGTAGAAATTGGTGGAGCATAGCTAGAAATGGGTGGAGCTTATGTAGAAATGGGTGGGTGGAGGAAAGCTAGAAATGGTGGCGCTTAGCTAGAACTGAGTAGAGCATAGATATAAATTGGTGGAGCATAGATAGAAATGGGTGGAGCATAGCTAGAAATGGGTGGACCTTATTTAGAAATGGGTGGAGCATAGCTAAAAATGAGTAGAGCATTAGATCGAAGTGGTGGAGCATAGCTAGAAATGGGTGGACCTTATTTAGAAATGGGTGAAGCATAGCTAAAAATGAGTAGAGCATTAGATCGAAGTGGTGGAACATAGCTAGAAATGGGTGGAGCAGAGCTAGAAATGGGTGGAGCATAGCTAGAAATGGGTGGAGCTTAGCTAGAAATGGCTGAAGCATAGCTACAAATGAGTAGAGCATAGATAGAAATGGGTGGAGAATAGCTAGAAATGGGTGGAGCATGGCTAGAAATAGTTGGCGCATATCTAGTCATGGTTGGATCACGGCTAGAAATGGTTGAAGCAAGGCTAGAAATTTGTGGAACTT
Source organism: Chaetoderma sp. LZ-2023a (assembly GCA_034401795.1). Lineage (NCBI taxonomy): Eukaryota > Metazoa > Mollusca > Caudofoveata > Chaetodermatida > Chaetodermatidae > Chaetoderma > Chaetoderma sp. LZ-2023a. Next base: position 37,371,448 of record CM067359.1, read on the forward strand.
AGCAAGAAATGGGTGAATATAAGATAGAAATGGGTAGAGTATAGCTAGAAATTGGTGGAACTTAGCAAGAAATGTGTGGAGTTTTGTTAGAAATGGGTGGAGCTTAGCTTGGAATTGGTAGAACATAGCTAGGAATGGTTGGAGCTTAGCTAGAAATGGGTGAAAGATAGCTAGAAATTGTGGAGCTTCGGCAGAAGTGGGTGGAGCACAGGTAGAAATGGGGGGAGCTTGGCTAAAAATAGGCGGGGCTTAGCTAGAAATCGGTGGGAGCATAGCTAGAAATGAGTAGAGCATAGATAGAAATTGGAGGAGCATAGCTAGAAACGGGTGGAGCATAGCTAGAAATGGGTGGAGCATAGCTAGAAATGGGTGGAGCATAGCTAGAAATGGGTGGAGCATAGCTAGAAATGAGTAGAGCATAGCTAGAAATGAGTGGAGCATAGCTAGAAATGAGTGGAGCATAGCTAGAAATGTGTGGGGTTTAGGTAGAAATGGGTGGAGCATAGCTAGAAATGGTGGAGCATAGCTAGAAATTGGTAGACCATATCTAAAATGGGTGGAGCTTAGCTAGAAATTGGTGGACCGTAGCTAGAAAGGGGTGGGTTATAGCTGGAACTGGGTGGAGCCTAGCTAGAAATTGGTGAAGCTTAGCTAGAAATTGGTGGAGCTTAGCTAGAAATTTGCGGATCTTAGCTAGAAATTGGTGGAACTTGGCTAAAAATGGGCGGAGCTTAGCTAGAAATGGGTGGAACTTAACTAGAAATGGATCCCGCCATCGCAACTATGATTGAATGAATCCAGTGTTAGCTTTGCGCTGCCCCCACCCCACCCCAACCCCTCTAGCTAAGTTCCGCTCACGCTTTTCCCGTTTGAGATCGATCAATCCCTGCACCGCCTGAAGCTCAATTTCCAGAAAACTATACAGATATAACCTGTTGAATATTATGAAACTAATTTGGCTGGGTGATGTTGCTGCCTATGCAACAGCGCTCAGTCAAATTAGTTTCAAAATATTCAACAGAATCTCTATTAAACATTAAAAACGTACAATTCGTACAACTTGATAGACTATTAAACGTTTATGACGGACTAAATCGCGTCATTCATGCCGTAATTGATGGTGACGTCGGCCTACGTGTGACGTAGTTGATTATGATGTCATATGATTTTTCGATAAATTGGATTCCTACATTGTTAAATGTTAGCTGACGTCAGAGAGGACAAAATATGTTTATATACGCGCTTAAAATAACCACGAACCACCATCGTTGTCCCGTCAAAAGCAGATGTCCCTCCCTAATACAAAGCTTTAGCGGTATTTGCCTATTTTACCTGCTTTATCACAATATATACCAGACATATTATACCTTCAATGAATAAACATCGATATCAATAATGCCAGCTACGTGGAACAGAAATAGGTGTCTCAGTGGCAGGCCTTGATTGCTGGTCTAATTATATAAATCTATAGCCTTGAGGAATTGTGTGGGATGTATGGAAATGATGTGAACAGAATGATGTTCGTAGCGAACAGGGGCACGCCGCTTGGATGAATACCGTTAATGCGGTTACGGGTTTATAGAGCAATTCGTGGGTTTGTTTGTGGACTCAATAACACTGAACTAAATACGAAAAGTGCTTTACAATGCAAACTGCATGTGCTATTCAGTTGGATATTTTGAAGCTAATTCGACTTGGAGTTTTCAAATTAGTTTTAAAATATTCAACTACATGCCCGTAAAGTAACATTGACTTTAATATTCTGTATATTCAAAGTACAAAGGATTCATAAAAATATGTTAGTTGATACCCTGATAACGCGGCTTATTGGGACGACGCTGGGCCGATACCACGGTATCAGCACGGTATCAGCACGGTATCAGCCCGGTAAGCCGCGTTATCTGGGTAGATATGCGAAAGCTAAAGGATCAGGCGAGTACGAGTATGCATATACGTGCGTGCGCGCGCGTGTGTGCGTGCGCGCGCGCGCCCGTGAGTGTGTGCGTACGTGAGCGTGTGCGTGCGTGCGCGCGGTAATTGATTACATGGTCAATGAGTACGAACCTCGCCATTGCATGGCCAGTGAGTACCAAATGTAAAGGACTATAGAAAAAGGATAAGCGCGTGTAAATATTATAAAACTAGAATGCACTCGAGGGGGTGGGGTGGGGGTGCTGGCTCACGTCTTCCTGCACTATCTTGACAACGCACACAATGCACACAATGCACACAATGCACATGATCACGTGACCAAAATAGTTGATCCGTTTTCCTAAAACTCAAAACAATCAAAAGCTGTTATAATATGAAGGCGTGTCCTAAATCTGGTGATTCTAACTTCTCGCTTTTAGTTTGTCATGTTGTGCAATTTATATGCATTCTTGGGTACATTCTTAGCAATTTTCAGACAACATTACTCTAATATAAAGAAATGCACAAATTATTTTTGCCATTTTTTCTGTCACCATAAAAGCCGCCATCTTGAATTTCAAAACGGGTGACTTTAGGCCATATCTTTCTTTCTAAGGTCTAAAAACTCGATTGCAAATGTAAAACTGTCCTCTTAGAATTAACGAGTGTTACTGTTACAATACTGAATCAAATAAACACAATTCTGCAATGACACAGTTTTGTCAGCCATCTTGGATTTCAAAATGGTCACAATTTATTTTCCTATCTAAGCACTATAACAATTCCAAAAATAATCCTCTCATCTTATCAGATACTGTCATGGTTGTCATATTAAATAGAATAAACCATTCTGAACTGTTAAAGTATTGTCAGCCATCTTGAATTTCAAAATGGCCACCATTTCGGACCCACGTTTGGCTATATCTCCATTTCTACGACCAAGATAAACTCAATTCCAAAGACATTCCTGTCAAAGATTCATATAGTTGTTATACTAAATGGAACAAACACAATTCTGTAATCTTTACATTTTGTCAACCGTTTTGGATTTCAAAATGGCGGCTATTTACTGCTAATATTAACCTGCATCTTGCTTACTAAGTTAAGGAGTTTCTTTCCCTGGAAGAGGTGTCTCTTTCCCTGGAATGGCATGAAGAGTTTTTAAACTCGAGTTAAAATCTAATTAATGTAGACCTATCATTTCAACCAATTTATCCTCAGGATAGCAGCAAAAGATCAAAACTGTGATACCAGTTTTCACAAGTATCCACACATCACACGAATTATTATTCTGCTCTGCTTTTTATAAATATGGTATTTACTGCCACCATAACTGAACAATTAACTATCTAAAATATGAAATATTTCAACAACTAAAGAGCACAACTATGTCCAATTCGTTGTTTGAATCGTCATTATGAGGTTAATAACACATCAGATCCGCCTGTGCATAGGTGCAATTACAACACATCATTCAGGACTAAATGGCTGTCCATGTTCTGCTACATCTCCATGTCTGCTTCACATTGACAAATTTCTATACAAACCAAATCCCTTACTCGACATTAACACTTTGCTGATGGACACTTATTCATTGAGTTTTGTTTACTGGCACCACACTTATACTTGCAGCTCACTAACTCAACAACTGCAGCTGTACGCAATAAGACCCTGCTCCCAAACTGCAGCTTGTCAGTGAGTTCTTCTGATGTGTTGCGTCCAAACTCCAAGTGTTGGCAGTAGTAATTCCAGGCACCTTTCCTGCCTGAATATCGTCGACATAATGTTGTCTAGGTACGTGATGTGGGCACCCTTCTTGTGGAAGAGGCTACATTGTGCGTTGGTTGTAGCATAACTAGTTGACGTCGATCACGTGTACCTATCCGCATCGCTGCTCTTTACCAAGAAGGGGAATGCGTCTTAATGCAAGAAGTAACACATCTATATCCTGACTGTATATAGCCTCAGCCATAGCTGCTTCAACAGTATGTAAGATCATTAAAGTGTCAGGATCTTCCAGGATCTTCCTATCAGCTGGCAGCTGGAATGATATTAACAGCTCTGTTTGCCATGGCATTCTTATGTGTTGCAGTAGTGATGACTATTTCTGTATTATTTACTAGTTTCTGGGCCAGATGGATGGTGAGAGAATTATTTGTGGTAGTGGATCAGAGAAACGATTTTGAATCTTTGATTTTCGTTGCATCCTCTACTCTATATCTCGTTATCGAAGCCTTACTACATCTGCGTTGTTCTCGTGGTGCATGCCTTAGTGATTCCTTGACAAAGCAATTATCAAATATAGAATGGGTAACATTGTAGTTTGGCATTTGCATATGAATCACCGAGCAGTTTTGAAATGAGTT
>CM067359.1:37378224-37395724 GCA_034401795.1 Chaetoderma sp. LZ-2023a
CGTGTAACTGATGATGGACTAAGCGTTGGTGTACGAATTGTATGTATTTACTATTTAATAAACATGTTGTTGACTATTTCGAAACTAACTTGACTGGGCGCTGTTGCTGTCATAGACAGCAACACAATCCAGTCAAATTAGTTTCAAAATATTCAACAGCTTACTTGCATAGCTTTCTGGAAATTGAGATTCATGGAGTGCGGGTATCGATTGATCTCAACACAGAGAAACCATGGATGGCGTTTGACTATGGATTGGCGAGGCATATCTAAAACTGGATTCCTCCGTTGAATCTGTAACATTATCATGTGAAAATGTGTTCAAAAGTTCAGACTCTATGGCAAGCAAAGCAAGGCTGTTCAATCTTTCCTGACTTAATGATGATCGTGAGCAGCTCTTTACATGTTTCATGGCACTGATATCGGCTATCTACGGAAGCCCTGATGGGCTATATCTATATAAAATTATCTCGAGCGCTCGACATAATATCGCAAGCGCTCGACTTAATATCTCGATCGCTTGAGATAGTAAGTCGAACGTTCTAGATATTAAGTCGAGCGCTCGACACATTAGCCTTCAATTCTTTTCATTCTGGCTTGTTTAATTATTAATTCGCCATATATAATACAAACTGACATTTAGTACAAATGCTGTCGGGTGTCTTCTGGTATATTCTGTGTGGCCTGTTTAGTATATTATATTAATTTAAATGGGTTTTTTACTTTTAACTTGGCGGCGCCCTTACTCGAATTGCCTCCCTAGGCCATGACCTCGTTGGCCTTCCAGGTAAATGACTCGACTTAGTCCGCTTAATAGACCGACACCGTGTACGAATTGTATGACTTTACCATTTAATAAACATTCTGGCTGGTCCATAGGCAGCAACAACACCCAGTCAAATTAGTTTCAGACTATTTGACAGGTAACCTGTATACTTTTCTGGAAACTGAGATTCAAGGAGTGTAGGAATCGATCGATCTCAACACGCATGAGGTGTGGCTGGAGCTTAGCTAGAGATGGGCGGGGCACAGCTAAAACTGGAAAGGTTCATTCCCTTAAGAATGATATAGCAGAAGATCTTAATGGTCAGCGAGTGGTGTGTATTGCCGCTCTACTTATTACAATTGGCCAGATCACATTTCTTTACAATGATGTCCGTATTCCATTATTCTGGTATTTCTTCGCTGACACATGTATTTTCTGAAGGAGCATACCTAGCCCTTTCATGATGAAACCGGCCCAAACCGGCCTCTATAGTGCTCTCGAGGAATGTCCATTTGCAGGCCAAGAGAAGACTATTTTTGAAAATTGTACCACTGGAATGACTGGCTCGGTAACCGAGCCAGTCATTCCACTGGTAAATTTTAAAAAAATAGTCTTCTCTTGGCCTGCAAATGGACATTCATTAAGCAAAATGTCTTAATTTTCTTGACAAAATTGAGACATTAAATGGTTAATATATATGGCAAGGCTGTGTGTATGTTAACCCCAGAAACCGCTTCTATTCGCAATAAACTACTGGTGCGATTTGACTCAACTTGTAACACACGAAAATATGTGGACGCACAATAGGACTACACAACTTTGGGCGTGATCAGAAAAATCTGGAAAATGCAATGTAGCAAAACGGTTGTGCGAGCGTCTGCATTGCTCTTGTCTGTAATATAACAAACATTGTGATTTATCAGGTCATGCTCGGTATAATAGAGGAATCCGATCTGGAAACTCAAGTAGGCCTATATGATGCCATAATCAAATACGTCACATATAGGCTGACGTCATAATCATGTTGATGTATGTTGAGTGGATGCCATTTGTAATGGCCTGAGTGAAATAAAGAAAACTGAAACTGTAATTCCGTGATGAACATTGAAAAGTATGTTAAGTGTACTAATTGTTTGTCTTTGTTAAATTTACATTTTAAGAAAAAAACCATTCTTTTCAATAGTTTGAAACTAATTTGACTGGTCGCTGTTGCTGCCTAAGCAGCACTCTGTCAAATTAGTTTCGAATCATTCAACCAGTTACCTGAATAGTTAACTTGAAATGGGGACTCTGATAACTCAGGCTTCAAAGTAGCCTCTATGAATCAACACCAACATGCGCGAAAGTTGGACAGAGCTTAGCTTGAAATAAGCGGGGCATAGCAAGAAATGGGTGGGTATAGCTAGAAAAGGGTGGGTATAGTTTGAAATGGGTGGGTATAGCTAGAAATGGGTGGGTATCGCTTGAAATGGGTTGGTACAGATAGAATTGGGTGGGTATATCTAGAAATGGGTGGGTATAGATATAAATCGGGGGTATATCTAGAAATGGGTGGGTATAGCTTGAAATGGGTGGGTAGAGCTAGAAATGGGTATGGCATAACTAGAAATGGGTGGGGCATAGCAAGAAATGGGTGGGTATAGCTTGAAATGAGCGAGGCATAGCAAGAAATGAGCGAGGCATAGCAAGAAATGAGCGAGGCATAGCAAGAAATGAGCGAGGCATAGCAAGAAATGAGCGAGACATAGCTAGAAATGAGCGAGACATAGCAAGAAATGAGGGACATAGCAAGAAATGAGCGAGACATAGCAAGAAATGAGCGGGGCATAGCTAGAAATGAGGGGCATAGTTAGAAATGAGCGAGACATAGCTAGAAATGAGCGAGACATAGCTAGAAATGAGCGAGACATAGTTAAAAATGAGCGAGACATAGCTAGAAATGAGCGAGACATAGCAAGAAATGAGCGGGGCATAGCTAGAAATGAGGGGCATAGTTAGAAATGAGCGAGACATAGCTAGAAATGAGCGGGGCATAGCTAGAAATGAGCGGGACATAGCTAGAAATGAGCGAGACATAGCTAGAAATGAGCGAGACATAGCAAGAAATGAGCGAGACATAGCAAGAAATGAGCGGGGCATAGCTAGAAATGAGGGGCATAGTTAGAAATGAGCGAGACATAGCATGAAATGAGCGGGGCATAGCTAGAAATGAGCGGGACATAGCTAGAAATGAGCGAGACATAGCAAGAAATGAGCGGGACATAGCAAGAAATGAGCGGGGCATAGCTAGAAATGAGCGGGGCATGGCTAGAAATGAGCGAGACATAGCAAGAAATGAGCCGGGCATAGCTAGAAATTAGCGAGACATAGCTAGAAATGAGCGAGACATAGCAAGAAATGAGCGAGACATAGCAAGAAATGAGCGTGGCATAGCTAGAAATGAGGGGCATAGTTAGAAATGAGCGTGACATAGCTAGAAATGAGCGAGACATAGCAAGAAATGAGCGAGACATAGCAAGAAATGAGCGTGGCATAGCTAGAAATGAGGGGCATAGTTAGAAATGAGCGAGACATAGCTAGAAATGAGCGAGACATAGCAAGAAATGAGCGGGGCATAGCTAGAAATGAGGGGCATAGTTAGAAATGAGCGAGACATAGCAAGAAATGAGTGGGGCATAGCTAGAAATGAGGGGCATAGTTAGAAATGAGCGAGGCATAGCAAGAAATGAGCGGGGCATAGCTAGAAATGAGGGGCATAGTTAGAAATGAGCGAGACATAGCAAGAAATGAGCGAGACATAGCTAGAAATGAGCGAGACATAGCAAGAAATGAGTGGGGCATAGCTAGAAATGAGGGGCATAGTTAGAAATGAGCGAGACATAGCAAGAAATGAGCGAGACATAGCTAGAAATGAGCGGGACATAGCTAGAAATGAGCGAGACATAGCAAGAAATGAGTGGGGCATAGCTAGAAATGAGGGGCATAGTTAGAAATGAGCGAGACATAGCAAGAAATGAGCGGGGCATAGCTAGAAATGAGCGGGACATAGCTAGAAATGAGCGAGACATAGCAAGAAATGAGCGGGACATAGCTAGAAATGAGCGAGCCATAGCAAGAAATGAGCGGGGCATAGCTAGAAATGAGCGAGACATAGCTAGAAATGAGCGGGGCATAGCTAGAAATGAGCGAGACATAGCAAGAAATGAGCGAGACATAGCAAGAAATGAGCGGGGCATAGCTAGAAATGAGGGGCATAGTTAGAAATGAGCGAGACATAGCATGAAATGAGCGGGGCATAGCTAGAAATGAGCGAGGCATAGCAAGAAATGAGCGAGGCATAGCAAGAAATGAGCGAGGCATAGCAAGAAATGAGCGAGACATAGCTAGAAATGAGCGAGACATAGCAAGAAATGAGTGGGGCATAGCTAGAAATGAGGGGCATAGTTAGAAATGAGCGAGACATAGCAAGAAATGAGCGGGGCATAGCTAGAAATGAGCGGGACATAGCTAGAAATGAGCGAGACATAGCAAGAAATGAGCGGGACATAGCTAGAAATGAGCGAGCCATAGCAAGAAATGAGCGGGGCATAGCTAGAAATGAGCGAGACATAGCTAGAAATGAGCGGGGCATAGCTAGAAATGAGCGGGACATAGCTAGAAATGAGCGAGACATAGCAAGAAATGAGCGGGGCATAGCTAGAAATGAGGGGCATAGTTAGAAATGAGCGAGACATAGCATGAAATGAGCGGGGCATAGCTAGAAATGAGCGAGGCATAGCAAGAAATGAGCGAGGCATAGCAAGAAATGAGCGAGGCATAGCAAGAAATGAGCGAGACATAGCTAGAAATGAGCGAGACATAGCAAGAAATGAGGGACATAGCAAGAAATGAGCGAGACATAGCAAGAAATGAGCGGGGCATAGCTAGAAATGAGGGGCATAGTTAGAAATGAGCGAGACATAGCTAGAAATGAGCGAGACATAGCTAGAAATGAGCGAGACATAGTTAGAAATGAGCGAGACATAGCTAGAAATGAGCGAGACATAGCAAGAAATGAGCGGGGCATAGCTAGAAATGAAGGGCATAGTTAGAAATGAGCGAGACATAGCTAGAAATGAGCGGGGCATAGCTAGAAATGAGCGGGACATAGCTAGAAATGAGCGAGACATAGCTAGAAATGAGCGAGACATAGCAAGAAATGAGCGAGACATAGCAAGAAATGAGTGGGGCATAGCTAGAAATGAGGGGCATAGTTAGAAATGAGCGAGACATAGCAAGAAATGAGCGGGGCATAGCTAGAAATGAGCGGGACATAGCTAGAAATGAGCGAGACATAGCAAGAAATGAGCGGGACATAGCTAGAAATGAGCGAGCCATAGCAAGAAATGAGCGGGGCATAGCTAGAAATGAGCGAGACATAGCTAGAAATGAGCGGGGAATAGCTAGAAATGAGCGAGACATAGCAAGAAATGAGCGAGACATAGCAAGAAATGAGCGGGGCATAGCTAGAAATGAGCGGGACATAGCTAGAAATGAGCGAGACATAGCAAGAAATGAGCGGGGCATAGCTAGAAATGAGGGGCATAGTTAGAAATGAGCGAGGCATAGCAAGAAATGAGCGGGGCAGAGCTAGAAATGAGGGGCATAGTTAGAAATGAGCGAGACATAGCAAGAAATGAGCGAGACATAGCTAGAAATGAGCGAGACATAGCAAGAAATGAGTGGGGCATAGCTAGAAATGAGGGGCATAGTTAGAAATGAGCGAGACATAGCAAGAAATTAGCGGGGCATAGCTAGAAATGAGCGGGACATAGCTAGAAATGAGCGAGACATAGCAAGAAATGAGCGGGACATAGCTAGAAATGGGCGAGCCATAGCAAGAAATGAGTGGGGCATAGCTAGAAATGAGCGAGACATAACTAGAAATGAGCGGGACATAGCTAGAAATGAGCGGGGCATAGCTAGAAATGAGCGAGACATAGCAAGAAATGAGCGAGACATAGCAGAAATGAGCGGGGCATAGCTAGAAATGAGCGGGACATAGCTAGAAATGAGCGAGACATAGCAAGAAATGAGCGGGACATAGCTAGAAATGAGCGAGACATAGCAAGAAATGAGCGGGGCATAGCTAGAAATGAGCGGGACATAGCTAGAAATGAGCGGGACATAGCTAGAAATGAGCGAGGCATAGCTAGAAATGAGCGAGACATAGCAAGAAATGAGCGAGACATAGCAAGAAATGAGCGGGACATAGCTAGAAATGAGCGAGACATAGCTAGAAATGAGCGGGGCATAGCAAGAAATGAGCGGGACATAGCTAGAAATGAGCGGGACATAGCAAGAAATGAGCGGGGCATAGCTAGAAATGAGCGAGACATAGCAAGAAATGAGCGGGGCATAGCTAGAAATGAAGGGCATAGTTAGAAATGAGCGAGACATAGCTAGAAATGAGCGGGGCATAGCTAGAAATGAGCGGGACATAGCTAGAAATGAGCGAGACATAGCTAGAAATGAGCGAGACATAGCAAGAAATGAGCGAGACATAGCAAGAAATGAGTGGGGCATAGCTAGAAATGAGGGGCATAGTTAGAAATGAGCGAGACATAGCAAGAAATGAGCGGGGCATAGCTAGAAATGAGCGGGACATAGCTAGAAATGAGCGAGACATAGCAAGAAATGAGCGGGACATAGCTAGAAATGAGCGAGCCATAGCAAGAAATGAGCGGGGCATAGCTAGAAATGAGCGAGACATAGCTAGAAATGAGCGGGGAATAGCTAGAAATGAGCGAGACATAGCAAGAAATGAGCGAGACATAGCAAGAAATGAGCGGGGCATAGCTAGAAATGAGCGGGACATAGCTAGAAATGAGCGAGACATAGCAAGAAATGAGCGGGGCATAGCTAGAAATGAGGGGCATAGTTAGAAATGAGCGAGACATAGCATGAAATGAGCGGGGCATAGCTAGAAATGAGCGAGGCATAGCAAGAAATGAGCGATGCATAGCAAGAAATGAGCGAGGCATAGCAAGAAATGAGCGAGACATAGCTAGAAATGAGCGAGACATAGCAAGAAATGAGGGACATAGCAAGAAATGAGCGAGACATAGCAAGAAATGAGCGGGGCATAGCTAGAAATGAAGGGCATAGTTAGAAATGAGCGAGACATAGCTAGAAATGAGCGGGGCATAGCTAGAAATGAGCGGGACATAGCTAGAAATGAGCGAGACATAGCTAGAAATGAGCGAGACATAGCAAGAAATGAGCGAGACATAGCAAGAAATGAGCGGGGCATAGCTAGAAATGAGGGGCATAGTTAGAAATGAGCGAGACATAGCATGAAATGAGCGGGGCATAGCTAGAAATGAGCGGGACATAGCTAGAAATGAGCGAGACATAGCAAGAAATGAGCGGGACATAGCAAGAAATGAGCGGGGCATAGCTAGAAATGAGCGGGGCATGGCTAGAAATGAGCGAGACATCATAGCAAGAAATGAGCCGGGCATAGCTAGAAATGAGCGAGACATAGCTAGAAATGAGCGAGACATAGCTAGAAATGAGCGAGACATAGCAAGAAATGAGCCAGACATAGCAAGAAATGAGTGGGGCATAGCTAGAAATGAGGGGCATAGTTAGAAATGAGCGAGGCATAGCAAGAAATGAGCGGGGCAGAGCTAGAAATGAGGGGCATAGTTAGAAATGAGCGAGACATAGCAAGAAATGAGCGAGACATAGCTAGAAATGAGCGAGACATAGCAAGAAATGAGTGGGGCATAGCTAGAAATGAGGGGCATAGTTAGAAATGAGCGAGACATAGCAAGAAATTAGCGGGGCATAGCTAGAAATGAGCGGGACATAGCTAGAAATGAGCGAGACATAGCAAGAAATGAGCGGGACATAGCTAGAAATGGGCGAGCCATAGCAAGAAATGAGTGGGGCATAGCTAGAAATGAGCGAGACATAACTAGAAATGAGCGGGACATAGCTAGAAATGAGCGGGGCATAGCTAGAAATGAGCGAGACATAGCAAGAAATGAGCGAGACATAGCAGAAATGAGCGGGGCATAGCTAGAAATGAGCGGGACATAGCTAGAAATGAGCGAGACATAGCAAGAAATGAGCGGGACATAGCTAGAAATGAGCGAGACATAGCAAGAAATGAGCGGGGCATAGCTAGAAATGAGCGGGACATAGCTAGAAATGAGCGGGACATAGCTAGAAATGAGCGAGGCATAGCTAGAAATGAGCGAGACATAGCAAGAAATGAGCGAGACATAGCAAGAAATGAGCGGGACATAGCTAGAAATGAGCGAGACATAGCTAGAAATGAGCGGGGCATAGCAAGAAATGAGCGGGACATAGCTAGAAATGAGCGGGACATAGCAAGAAATGAGCGGGGCATAGCTAGAAATGAGCGAGACATAGCAAGAAATGAGCGGGGCATAGCTAGAAATGAAGGGCATAGTTAGAAATGAGCGAGACATAGCTAGAAATGAGCGGGGCATAGCTAGAAATGAGCGGGACATAGCTAGAAATGAGCGAGACATAGCTAGAAATGAGCGAGACATAGCAAGAAATGAGCGAGGCATAGCAAGAAATGAGCGGGGCATAGCTAGAAATGAGGGGCATAGTTAGAAATGAGCGAGGCATAGCATGAAATGAGCGGGGAATAGCTAGAAATGAGCGGGACATAGCTAGAAATGAGCGAGACATAGCAAGAAATGAGCGGGACATAGCAAGAAATGAGCGGGGCATAGCTAGAAATGAGCGGGGCATGGCTAGAAATGAGCGAGACATAGCAAGAAATGAGCCGGGCATAGCTAGAAATGAGCGAGACATAGCAAGAAATGAGCGGGACATAGCTAGAAATGGGCGAGCCATAGCAAGAAATGAGTGGGGCATAGCTGGAAATGAGCGAGACATAACTAGAAATGAGCGGGACATAGCTAGAAATGAGCGGGGCATAGCTAGAAATGAGCGAGACATAGCAAGAAATGAGCGAGACATAGCAGAAATGAGCGGGGCATAGCTAGAAATGAGCGGGACATAGCTAGAAATGAGCGAGACATAGCAAGAAATGAGCGGGACATAGCTAGAAATGAGCGAGACATAGCAAGAAATGAGCGGGGCATAGCTAGAAATGAGCGGGACATAGCTAGAAATGAGCGGGACATAGCTAGAAATGAGCGGGGCATAGCTAGAAATGAGCGAGACATAGCAAGAAATGAGCGAGACATAGCAAGAAATGAGCGGGACATAGCTAGAAATGAGCGAGACATAGCTAGAAATGAGCGGGGCATAGCAAGAAATGAGCGGGACATAGCTAGAAATGAGCGGGACATAGCAAGAAATGAGCGGGGCATAGCTAGAAATGAGCGAGACATAGCAAGAAATGAGCGGGGCATAGCTAGAAATGAAGGGCATAGTTAGAAATGAGCGAGACATAGCTAGAAATGAGCGGGGCATAGCTAGAAATGAGCGGGACATAGCTAGAAATGAGCGAGACATAGCTAGAAATGAGCGAGACATAGCAAGAAATGAGCGAGGCATAGCAAGAAATGAGCGGGGCATAGCTAGAAATGAGGGGCATAGTTAGAAATGAGCGAGGCATAGCATGAAATGAGCGGGGAATAGCTAGAAATGAGCGGGACATAGCTAGAAATGAGCGAGACATAGCAAGAAATGAGCGGGACATAGCAAGAAATGAGCGGGGCATAGCTAGAAATGAGCGGGGCATGGCTAGAAATGAGCGAGACATAGCAAGAAATGAGCCGGGCATAGCTAGAAATGAGCGAGACATAGCTAGAAATGAGCGAGACATAGCAAGAAATGAGCGAGACATAGCAAGAAATGAGCGGGGCATAGCTAGAAATGAGGGGCATAGTTAGAAATGAGCGTGACATAGCAAGAAATGAGCGAGATATAACTAGAAATGAGCGAGACATAGCTAGAAATGAGCGAGACATAGCAAGAAATGAGCGAGGCATAGCAAGAAATGAGCGGGGCATAGCTAGAAATGAGGGGCATAGTTAGAAATGAGCGAGGCATAGCATGAAATGAGCGGGGAATAGCTAGAAATGAGCGGGACATAGCTAGAAATGAGCGAGACATAGCAAGAAATGAGCGGGACATAGCAAGAAATGAGCGGGGCATAGCTAGAAATGAGCGGGGCATGGCTAGAAATGAGCGAGACATAGCAAGAAATGAGCCGGGCATAGCTAGAAATGAGCGAGACATAGCTAGAAATGAGCGAGACATAGCAAGAAATGAGCGAGACATAGCAAGAAATGAGCGGGGCATAGCTAGAAATGAGGGGCATAGTTAGAAATGAGCGTGACATAGCAAGAAATGAGCGAGATATAACTAGAAATGAGCGAGACATAGCTAGAAATGAGCGAGACATAGCAAGAAATGAGCGAGACATAGCAAGAAATGAGTGGGGCATAGCTAGAAATGAGGGGCATAGTTAGAAATGAGCGAGGCATAGCAAGAAATGAGCGGGGCATAGCTAGAAATGAGAGGCATAGTTAGAAATGAGCGCGACATAGCAAGAAATGAGCGAGACATAGCTAGAAATGAGCGAGACATAGCAAGAAATGAGTGGGGCATAGCTAGAAATGAGGGGCATAGTTAGAAATGAGCGAGACATAGCAAGAAATGAGCGGGGAATAGCTAGAAATGAGCGGGACATAGCTAGAAATGAGCGAGACATAGCAAGAAATGAGCGGGACATAGCTAGAAATGAGCGAGCCATAGCAAGAAATGAGCGGGGCATAGCTAGAAATGAGCGAGACATAACTAGAAATGAGCGGGACATAGCTAGAAATGAGCGGGGCATAGCTAGAAATGAGCGAGACATAGCAAGAAATGAGCGAGACATAGCAAGAAATGAGCGGGGCATAGCTAGAAATGAGCGAGACATAGCTAGAAATGAGCGAGACATAGCAAGAAATGAGCGGGACATAGCTAGAAATGAGCGAGACATAGCAAGAAATGAGCGGGGCATAGCTAGAAATGAGCGGGACATAGCTAGAAATGAGCGGGACATAGCTAGAAATGAGCGGGGCATAGCTAGAAATGAGCGAGACATAGCAAGAAATGAGCGAGACATAGCAAGAAATGAGCGGGACATAGCTAGAAATGAGCGAGACATAGCTAGAAATGAGCGGGGCATAGCAAGAAATGAGCGGGACATAGCTAGAAATGAGCGGGACATAGCAAGAAATGAGCGGGGCATAGCTAGAAATGAGCGAGACATAGCAAGAAATGAGCGGGGCATAGCTAGAAATGAGCGGGGCATAGCTAGAAATGAGCGGGACATAGCTAGAAATGAGCGGGACATAGCTAGAAATGAGCGGGGCATAGCTAGAAATGAGCGGGACATAGCTAGAAATGAGCGGGACATAGCATGAAATGGGTGGTATAGCTAGAAATGGGTGGGTATAGCAAGAAATGGGTGGGATGATGATGATGATGATGATGGCTGTGTGTTGAAGCAATATCAATAAGATGATAAGAACGACGTGTATAGATCTCTACGGTGAACAAGAGCTGTGAGAGCGCGCGATTTCTTGGAATTACGGTACTGAATCTTTTAAATTATCCGGATTATCCGGATCACGACAAAACTTGTGGAATCCTAGTTTATTGTCGCACACTTTCTTATGTTATCCAGACCCAGAATAAAGTACACTTTCTATATACACGTATTGCGTACGCGTGACGCGTAAGTGTCACGCGTGTGCGTTACGCGTATGCGTATTGTAATTGCCCATGTGCATGTATACGATGTGTATAAGTTGTGCGTATAGCGTGCGTTTCTGTAAGAAATCTCTAAAAGCAGCTGAAAATTTGGAAAATACCCCCAATGTGACGTCATACGTGGGAATTTCTTCTCAGTATGCTGCGCGTATGCGTGAAAAAAATCGTTCCTAAAAGCATTTTTGGCTGACACGCACGTGCACACCAATGCACATCACGCGTGACGGACTCATGGAAATACGCACGCGCTTCACACATACTCATGCAATACATGCGCACCTGGAAAACGGCGTTATTAATCAGTTCTTGAGCCGGTGTTTGTAAATTGATCACGGATAATATCTGGAAAACTATGGTAAAATATTAGTTAAATCGGATCAGTAGTTTTTTGGCATACAGCTCCGGACGCACACGCCCACATCACCGCACATAGCAAAATACAAAATACCCTTTTCCATTTTCGGGGCGAGGGTTATAAGACCGAGAACTAGGACAGAGAGCATTAACTGAATTCAACTGAATTAATTTTAGCAAAGAATTGATTTTTTAAACCAGGAGGTTCGAGTACTTTTAGCAAAATACAGACACCGCGATGTGTGCGGTTATGCTTCCGTCTTAATTCGTTGTCACCTACCTAAAGTGACCACCTAAATGGAACACAGTTAAAGATAAACAGTGTCTTAATATAGATCAGCTACCATACAAACATAGGATATGACACATGACGTCACTACAATGTAACCACATTGTGGTCCAATATGACAGGTAGTCTCATCGTAAGTCCATGTGTTTTAAGCAGAACTCATCTTTTGGTTTAAACGTGATTTACCTTTGTTCAGATGGAAGCACGATAAGACTTAGAGTCTTATGCCCGTGTCTCCCATACACATACAGATTATTCAAAAAAATTTTACAACAAAATGGGGGCAAATCATAATAGTTTAATTAATTGTAGTCTATTAGTGTGCATAAGTGTGTGGATGTTGAGTGTGAGGTGGGGGAGAGTAGGAAGAAAGACCGAGATCGAGAGAGAGAGAGGGGGAAATGGTGTAGGGGGGGGGGGGGGGGAGGGTGAGAGATAGAGAGCGAGGAATAAGATCAAATGGAAGAATAGCAGAGGTGAGCTCTAGGTGCTGCCTTCGCCCCGTCCTGTGCGTGTTGGGCTGCTGTCCATTTACCCCTTAAACTATAAGTTTGCGAACGGGAAGCTACTGAACGCGGTTGGTGTTAATTATGTATTGACATACCGTATTACAGATCAGTTTGTTCATTTCCAAGTTTGCAGTGTAAGTCCCGTATAGAAGATGGTTGACCGTAAGATTAGCAAGAGAAATATCGTTCAAGGCAAGCTGATTTTGGAAAACGACTCTTTGCTCGTTAAAAATGGCACAATGTAAGAGGTAGTGGTTTGTATATTCATCATTGTGCCCACAAGAACAACTGGCAGATTCCGACAGAAAGTTGTCAAATAGATGTCGGTTTAAAGAACTACAACCATTTCGGAGCCTGCATAGCATTATGTTGGCAAACCTCGGGCCTACGTAATACCACTCAGGGGGCTGTCGTATGGGTGACATAGCCTTGAGTTTGCTTTTAAATTCTAGAAGAGTGACAGAATCTCTCACCGGCACAGGAAGCATATTCCAGACGCGGATCGTTGCTGGGAAAAAGGATCCATAGAAGAGCTCAGTACGGCAGCGGAATGGAGTGAAGAAATTTGGATGACGGATATTGTAAGGATTTCGTGCTTGGGATAATGTGGGAAGATGGTTGACCAGAACCTCACAGGTCATCCCGTTAATAATTTTAAATAGCATAGATAATCTATGAAATTCACGTCTGATTGACAAGGTTTCGATGCCTGTTTCTAAGTACAGGTCTTCAGTGCTCGCACTACGTGTCATTCCACATACCGTTCTGAGAGCATCTTTTTGGATATCCTCTAGCCGAATTACAAGATATTGTGGAATATTATTCCACACAACATCTGCATATTCTAACGATGGTCTAATAAATGTTTTGTACATGATCTCGAGACATTTACGGTCTAGAATATATTTTAGACCTTTAAGTAAGGAGAGTTTGTGTTGAGCGTTTGCTATGAGATTATTCACATGGTTAAGCCAATTCCCTTTGTTAATAAAGGTAATGCCGAGGTGCTTATGATCAGTTGACGGTAGAATTTCAGAATCTTTGAAGTTGATTGAAAAGGATGTGGGCTCGTTGCGCAGGGAAAAAATTAGAGATGTAGTTTTCGAGGCATTAAACTCGACGAGCCACATGTTTGCCCAATGCGTCATGGTCAGTAGATCGTAATCGAGTGTGGCAGTGTGTTCTTTTAGCAAAAAGTCTAATATTGTGAATTATATTGCTGGGCATGTCATTAATAAAAACTAAGAATAACAAAGGACCAAGCACAGAGCTTTGTGGCACTCCAGCATGTAAACGAAGTAGGGTGGACTCATTGCCGTTTATAACCACTCGCTGGTATCGGTTTCCAAGATAAACTCATCTTTTAGTCCACTAAAGCTAGGCGGTCACTTGAGGAGTGTATCTTTCCCTTCTTTATTCATAACTATACGTGTACGGAATAATCCCAGGCGACCTTCTCGATTCTCTCTAAAGATTACTTTTTCTTGGAATTCAAGCCAATAACATCTTTATCCAGTAATGTCAAAGTTGATGATGTTAATGCGCTAGATACCTTGCAGGCACTCGGCGCAGCTTGTCTTGGGGTCGATACTTGGTGAACAATTAGCATCCCATTGAAGGAAATAAGAAGGAAGTATGAGACTAGATGAGGATCCATTTCTAGCTATTCCCTGCCCATTTTTAGCTAAGCGTCACACGTACTGTTGTTGCTATCGATCGAGCAGTGAATACCAAGAATCCCGATATCAAGGCTAAGCTGTTGACAATTTTGAAAGTAATTTGACAGGGCGCTGTTGCTGCCTATCGCAGCAACAGCGACCAGGTAAATTAGTTCAAAATATTGAAACGAATGTTTATTAAATAGTAAATCCATCAAAGACATAGAATTCACCTTTCCAGAGTATGAACCCATCATATGACGTCATAATCAACTACGTGACGTGTAGAATGACATCATAATGAACGACGTTATGAATGACGTCGATAGGTATGTCACGAACGGATATTTGAAGACGGACTATGCGTTGTTGTACGAATTGTATGTCTTTACTATTTAATAAATATTCTGTTGAATATTTTGAAACTAATTTGATTGGGCACTGTTGCCGCAGGCAGCAACAGCACCAAGTCAATTTAGGTACAAAATATTCAACAGCTTACCTGTATAGTTTTCAGGAAATTGATAGTTAGGGAATTCAGGGATCGATCACTCCCAACTCAGCGAAGTGTGGGTGGAGTTTAGATAGAGCTAGGCGGGGCATAGCCAAAACTGGAATGGTCCATTGATTATGACGTCATATACTTGATCGACAAATCGGATTCATTCATTTCCAGCTAATCACCGACAATATTTTACGCGTGTTTGTATTGATTTTTAAACTTTGAACCCTGCAGTCACGGAATCTCGATTTCAAGTTTGCTATAGCCTACAGGTTGCATAGTCTCTTGAATACACTGAGTATTTTGAACGGCGCTGATGTTGCTGCCTATGGCTCCAATGGCTCACAGTCAATTAGTTTCAAAATATTCAACAGGATATTTATTAAATTGTAAATTCATCAAAAACATATAATTCACACACTTTCGTGACGAATCGATGTCATTTTAATTGTGACGTCAGCTAACATACGACGTATTTTGATTGTGACGTCAGATACCTGATTGACAAATCATATCCCTCTATTGGCAACAGAGGTCACTACGACCTTTAACCATTTAACACGTAAAGTGGCAAAAATAGCTTCTGCAGTGGTCTTGAGAAATGTACATTTGCAGGCCAAGAGAATACTATTTTTGAAATTTTGCCACTGGGATGACTGGCTCGATAACCGAGCCAGCCATTCCAATGATACATTTACAAAAATCTTCTCTTGGTCTGTAAATGGATATTCTAAAGAAAAAATTCAAATTTTCTTGAACAAATTTGATTTAAATGGGGTAACATTATTACGCAAATGTACTTACTTATTTACAAGATATGCCCCCTATAGATTATGTTTTGCTAATTTTTTAAAACAATTTGACTGGAAGTTATTGCTGAATATTTTCCACATAATAATAATTTTAACACTTACAGCCCAGAAACGACAAATACTTCATGAGGTAAGGAATATTCTGTTGAATATTTTGAAACGAATTTGGCTGGGAGTTGAATCAGTTTCAAAATATTCAGCAGCTTTCCTGTTGATACACTGGCATTTAAAGGTTAATAGATTAAAAAAATAATACATCCCATAATTCTGAAATATAGGCCTAATACTCTGTTAGGCGCACTCCTGATTGGATCGATATATAACCATATTGTAGTGGTTTGTGGGCGGTTACGCGAAAAAGACGCGTTCCTTTTGATTCAACTATGTTGCAAATGTCAGCGTGTTGAAGGTGACGTCCAACCTGTGTATAGCTGACGTACAGTACAGCTAAAAAATAACGTCACATGTTTGCAAAACAAAACAAGAGGGATCAGAGATTGCAGACCCTCGCCCTCCCGTTTTTGTCACACTAAAGGGTTTCGGATATTTTCGATTTTATGAATTTTTACGGATTTTCCGGATTACGTCCAAAGTTGCGGAATCGTACTGTATTGTCACATCCGTTCCCGTGTTAGAATTTGGAGTCAAATCGGTTGAGTAGTTTCGGAGATATTCACAGAGCCATACATTGATCCGATCCGATCCGATCCAGGTTCTCTTATCTGAATCACGGCCAAAATCTGACCATCCTCTTGCACCACAAGTTCCTTCGTCGCACTAAACATTTGAGCAAAACCGCATGAGTAGGTTTTGGTTTTTTATAGATACACCCCGGACACAAGCACGCACGCACGCACGCACATAGACCCTATGACAATACTTTTTCCACTTGCTGGGCAAGGGTGATAAGCGCCTTACTCAAGGACACAACACGGGTTACGCGGCGGCGGCGGGGTCGGGAGGACATCTGCCAAACATGGAGCTACCAGCACACGCTGAGCCACCACACGCCGGCCACCAGACGCCGGGCCACCACACGCCAGGCCACCACACAACAGGCCACCACACGCCAGGCCACCACGCGCGCCACGCTAGCATCTTACGTAGCTACCTATCCTCCCATCAGTTCAGATGTGAGTATTTCACAACGGATAGATAGGGTTGGAAACATACTAAGCAACCCTTACGTACCCCACCCCCACCCTCACCCCCAAATCGATGGGCAAAATCATCTAATTGTGGCAGACACCACCACTGCATATTTAGGAAATGAAGTTAGCTCGCGGCTGCACGTCTCAAAGACATGACCAAGTGTACGCATGTGCATCTATCAGAATCAGATACAGACGAGGTTATTGGCCAAGGCCGAATTTAGGGGTGATCATACGGGCCAATAGCCCGGGGCCCCACAAACAGAGGGTCTCGACAATTTAAAATTAAAGAGGTATGTAATTTTGAAGTCTTAAGACAATTTAAAGCAAAATTTGTTTGCATAAAAGTCTAAATCGATTATATAATTTTAGTGGTACTATTTGTGAGGACACCATATAAGTGGCTAACAAGTAAATATTTTAACATAAAATGGTGCCTGCGTACCTTTGGGGGTTTTAGCCGAGCCTAAAGCTAAAAATCGTTTTCGGGCTGTTTGATGTTGTTTCGGCAACAATTTTCCAAAATTATCAACATAGAATAATTTTAGTGAGATGTGAAGCGAGAAATGTACTCTCTGGCCATCTCCGAGAATCTAGATGGTCCATGGTTGGTCATGTGCTAAAGATGACCGGGAACACACCAGCGCAGAGAGCCTTGAAATTCGCCCTACACGGAGTCAGCGAAGCCAAGACAGGACGTCA
>CM067359.1:37398224-37413684 GCA_034401795.1 Chaetoderma sp. LZ-2023a
TCTCTATCTGAATCAATAACGAATCTAGATCAAGACATCATATTAAGTATAGACGAAGCATTACTCTGCTTCGCAGAAAGTGATATAGGTGATGTCATAACCATCTCGGAATTTGAACCCCCACCCCCAAACGAGTATCCCAAGACAAAAGCCAGCCTAACACATATGGCCGAAGACTGGTAGAATTTTGTAAATTTAATAACATGTATATCCTTAGTGGTAGAATTGGCACCGACGTCATTGTAGGCAGAATAACAAGCCAACATGGCAGTGTAATTGATTATGGCATTTCTATTCAAAACATTTTAGCGCACATATCAAATTTTGAGGTACTCGATTTTTGCCCTATCCTGTCGGGCATACACTCCGCATTAAGACTGTCGGTACAATTAAAACAGCCAATCAGTCACTTGCAGAGCCATGCCTCCCAGGATGCGAACGACGTAAATGAACCTTTATACAGAAAATAGCGAATCACGAAACTCTAACTCTAATAAGTATGTTATTAGAACGAACACTAGACAAGCAAACAATAACCGAAATCACAATCGATGGCACCATCATGCTTCGTCTGTACTTAATATGATGTCTTGATCTAGATTCGTTATTGATTCAGATAGAGATAGTCAGATGACGTAATCACTATCAGAATGTATCTGCTGTGTAAAGTTTGATATTTTCCTATTGACCAATATTGCAATACCCCCAGATCTATTACGAGCATTTTTCGATTTTTATGATTATTTTATAATTTTCCATTTCAGTAGGATCTGTATCATCTAATTTTGTTTCTCCAATTCCCAGTACATCAAACTGTCGCACAAACACATCCATTTCTGGGTGTTTAATTTTACTTCGTAGGCCACATACGTTTAAGAAACCTATCGTTATCTCTGCGCGCTCACCATCATTGTCATTATTAAAATGCACACGGCTGTTCTGGTCTTTACTGCTGTTGCCAACGGTCTTTGAAAAAATTAAAACAAATAAAGTTCAAAGAAAAAACAAAATTCAACGCATGTGGTTTGATTACAACTGCAGAGTGGCCAGAAAAGAATGCCATAATGCGAGATTTGAATTTAAGCTTCATAGAACAGAAGCAAATAGGATGGAAATGCTAAGGACAGGTAGAACTTACAAACAAACAATAAAACGATCAACGACCAAATACCAGCAAAAACACCATTCGAAAATCCGACTCATGAGCAGTAATAAACCTAAGGACTACTGGAAATTAGTAAAATACAAAGGTGCGCAGGACCCGTGTCCTGTAAGTCTTGAGAATATGTATACATTTTTTAGATCGCTGAATGAAAAAGAAGGTGATAAAGAAGCTGCCAATGAACAACTGCAGCTAGAGACGCTAGAAGAAAATGATATATTAAACAGACCTATAACGAATGAAGAAATCTCAAAAGCCAAACAGCGTTTAAAAAATAATAAAGCTGCTGGATCAAATGACATAATAATTGAGTATATCAAGTCCACAGAACACATTATGATCAGCATATTTAAACAACTATTTAATAAATGTAGTGTACCGATGTGAACTCGTAGCCCTAATAGACCAATTAAACTCTATCTGAATCTGATGGCTGCTGCCCGGACCCGCTCGTAAAACATCCTCAAGCACATTCTCTCTCACCCGCTTGATATATCCAATCCCTGTATCATGATGCAGTTCTCGCCCAGCACTGGTACTGTACAAACCGTTATTCAAACCGTGTATTATTTTATATTATACACCTGTGCAAAAGTTAAGCACCACCCTATTTTTACGCACATGCGAGGGTATATTCATGTGCTATGAAGAAAGCAATAGCATAAACATTTATGTACCCATCCATCTTAGTGCAAGAGGTAATAATGCAACTAGAGGAATGCTGATTATGATGGTGGGGAAACACTGTATGTTTTTGTTTGAACTTGAAAACGAGGCCTGAATATGGTTACGTTGACACAGCTGACAACTATTGCCCTACAGTTGACACACGTGGCTAGATTGTCATTAATGGTGTCTGAAAACGAAGTTTAACATCTGTGCACGAGTTTGAGACTGTCATTATTAATACCGGGTATATCCACCTTGTGCCTGGATGACGGCCTGGACACGACGTCTCATGCTGGTCACCAACCGACTGATACGCCATTGTGGTATTCGTTGCCATTCAAGATGGAGTGCGTCTGTTAATTCCTGTAGGTTCTGCACAGGAGGATCCCTCCTTCTCACCATGTTTCCCAGAATGTCCCAGATATGCTCAATAGGGTTCATGTCAGGGCTCCTTGCTCGCCATGGTAGGGTTTCGATGGCATTCTGGCGGAGGTATTCATGCACAGCTCTAGCACGATGTGGTCGGGCGTTGTCATCCATGAATATAGGGTGGGTTCCAGGTGCATGATTTACAAAATGAGGGACCACAACTCTATCCAGTATGGAATCTTGATATCTTTGTCCATTTAGTGTTCCAGGTACAGTCAACAGATCCAGCTTACAATCAAATGAGATGCACCCCCATATCATAACGGAACCTCCACCAAATGGAACTTCTTCCATGATGTTACGTTGGTCGTACGCCGTGCGTCTGGACCTCCATACACGAGTTCGACCATCTGTGGCATGAAGCAGGAACCGACTTTCATCGGACCAGTGTACCCGTCTCCAGGATCTCATGTTCCAGTGTCTTCTTTCGTTGCACCACCTCAGACGCTCCTCTTTGTGGTGTGCAGTGAGGAGAGGACGTCTGACAGGTCTCCTAGCTTTCATGCCAGCAGCATACAGTCTCATTATGACGGTAGACATTGACACTCTATTGCGCGTTTCCCATTGCTGGCTGAGCACTCTGCTGTTGGTGAATGGAGATCTCCTAACAAGGCGTACTAGGGCTCGATCATCACGGGCAGTAGTCTTCTTCGGTCTTCTAGATCTAGGACTGTCCTTCACCTCGTTAGTTTGCCCATGTTTTGCAATCAAACGACTGATTACAGTATGGTTAATGTTCAGCTGTCTGCCAATCTCTCTGCATGACATACCAGTGGTATGCATGCCTATGATTTGCCATTTCACACGATCACTTAACCTTCGTCTTGCCATAGCGGTTCACAATCAAGAGCTAATTCTCTCTGTACAAATAAACCACGGTCATGAACACAAAATTCCTAATCGTGTCGCCTAAATCTGTATGTAATGTTCTACACCTCAAACTGGACTTTTACATGACTGAACACGTGTGCTGTTTCCCGCCACGCACGGACATCAAGCGGCGTGAAGTCATGCATGCATGTGCATTTCGTACTTGGAATTATGTCAGCTAACGCGGGGACAAAAAGTATGGCAGCCTAGTTGCACCATCATGTTTCTACGTTCTATTGTTTTTGCTGGGGCTTAACTTTTGCACAGGTGTATACTATCAGCAGTTTTAGTAAAGTCATATATCTTAGAATCAAGCTTGTTTTGTTTACTCAACACTATAAATGGCGACGACGGAAAAAGTGTTGTAAATCTAGTGTTTAAGCAATTAACAGTTCAAGTTAATTAAACAGATTTCGGTGTAGCTAATGTTGATTTCTACTGAAGTTTCACGGCTGATTGTTCTAAGTTCACGTGTACCTTTACTGGACAATATCCAACATGGCTATGTGTATGAACTTTTGTTTACCGGATTTACCTCCATTCGATGCAGATGCAGATCATGCATCATTGGGCTCTAAGTGGAAATCTTGGAGGGTTAGATTTACAATATACTTGGATGCTGCGGGAATAGAAACTGACAAGCAGAAACGGGCGTTATCGCTTCCCTTGTCCGGTGAATCGGTCCAGAAAGTGTTTCAGGGCTTAACGGACACTGGAGACTCATATAAAATTGCCTGTGAAAAACTGGACGAATATTTCCTGCCTAAAAAGAACGTTCGTTATGAAAGATATGTGTTCAAACAAGCAAGGCAAGATTCAGGTGAATCGATCGATCAGTTTGCTACACGGTTGCGGACTCTATATCGTTGACGTGTGAATTTGCTAATTCTGATGACGCAATTGCAGACCAGGTGTTAGAGAAATGTACCTCTAATCGTCTCAAGCGTAGAGTGCTGCGTGATACGGATACATCATTAGCCAGCATTTTGCAGACCGGTCGTGCGATGGAACGCGCCGACACACAGGTTCGCTCTATGGAACAGCCGATGTCCCGAGATAATCACTTGAACTCGATGACATCCATAAAACGCAGAGCAACCCGAGAGCAGCGGAACACTATGCGGTATAAAACTCCTAAATCACGGTCATGTTTCAATTGCGGAGGAGAGTGGCCCCACAATAAGCAAAGGCCGTGCCCAGCATTCGGCCAAACATGTCGTAAATGTTTAAAAAAATGAACCACTTTCATAACGTTTGCCGATCAGTAACGACCACTTACAAATCGGGCCAAAACAGAACGGTGCGCACAGTACACGAACAACCCGCCAGTGTAGAAAGTTCATCTTCGGATGAAGAATTTACATTTGCAGTGAACAAGGATAAATCTCGTAAGAACTATATATTGTCTGTCAATGATAAACAACCTAAGGCTAGCATCGCAATCGCTGGTGTTCAAATACCTATGATTACTGACAGTGGTGCATCAGTCAACTTAATAGATGCTGAACATTATGCAATCATTACCAAGCGAAATAAAACTCTGAAATTACACGTCACAAACGTCCGTCTATATGTCTATGGATCGACTAGCCCACTACAAATTGTTGGAACGTTTTAAGCCACCGTCGAATCCACATCACGCATATCGGTAGGAACTTTTTTGTCGTGGACAAACATGCTGGATCATTATTAGGTTACACAACAGCTACTGAACTTTGACTAATTACCCTGCCTAGTGCTGATAATTTTCCGTTGGCCACTGTTCAACAATCACCGTCATTGACACAAAATATCGTGTTAAACGAATATTCTGACGTTTTTCAAGGCATAGGAAAATTAAAGGATTATCAGTTCAAAATCCATCTTGATGAAACAGTTAAACCTGTCGGCCAGTCAGCGCGACGCATTCCTTTTCATATTAGAAAGCAGGTAAAACTCGAACTGAAAGAACTTGAACAAGCTGGAATAATAGAAACTGTAGATGGTCCTACTGACTGGGTGTCACCAATCACAGCCTTTCCAAAGAAACACGATCCTTTGAAAGTGCGGATATGTTTAGACATGAGACTTCCAAATCTCGCAGTTCGTAGAGAACGCCACCCCACGCCGACGCTGGAGGAGGTAATCCATGACCTAAACGGTGCTTCTGTATTCTCAAAGCTGGATCTAAGGCAGGGTTATCATCAGATAGAACTCCACCATGATTCCAGACACCTTACACCGTTCGTGACACACAAAGGACTCCGACGTTACACGCACCTGATTTTCGGTCTGTCTTCTGCATCATAAGTGTTTGAGCATGTTATTCAACAGGTGCTTACTGGCATAGATGGAGTGAAAAATGTATCTGATGACATAATCGTCTTCGGTGTCGATCAGGAAAGTCATGACAAAGCTCTACGTAACGCATTGCAACGGCTGAGAGAAAAAGGACTTACTCTAAACAAAGATAAATGCGAATTCAGTCAGTCTAACCTCACCTTTCTCGGTTTTGTATTCTCCAAGGACGGAGTTTCTCCTGACCCTAACAAAGTCACTGCAATCAAGGAAATACATGCACCTACCAGTGTTTCAGCTGTTCGTAGTCTGCTCGGAATGACTAACTATGTGTCCAGCTTCATTCCAGACTATGCATTATCACAGAGCCATTACGCGAGCTTACAAAGAAAAGTGTCAAATGGGACTGGACTGCAAGACACAAGAGAGCCTTGGATAGGCTAAAAGACACTCTCACTAGTGATTCCGTTATTTCCTATTATGATCCTCGAAAGGAATCAAAATAATTGTAGATGCTAGTCCGGTAGGCCTCGGTGCATTTCTGACACAGAAAGATTCTGCACAACAAACGAATGCTGTAGCTTACGCGAGCCGTGCATTAACGGACGTGGAGAACGGTACTCTCAGATTGAACGCGGAGCTTTGGCAATCGCATGGGCCGGTGACCGTTTCCATATTTATATCTATGGAACAAATTTCAAAGTGATAACGGATCACAAACAGCTTGAATCATTATTTAACAAACCAACAGCGAAACTCCCTATCAGAATCGAGCGATGGCACCTATGACCACAACCCCATGACTTCAAAGTGTTTTACCGACCAGGTGCTCAAAATCCTGCAGATTACCTATCACGTCACCCGTTGGCATCACAGCCGCGTACAGACAGAAACATTGCTGATGAATATATCAATTTCGTAACTAGAAACGTCACTCCAAAAGCCATGACTTTGAAAGAAATAAGAGAAGCCAACCAAATGATGACGTCATGAACAAATTAAAAGAAGCGATCAGTTCGGGAATTTGGAATAAAACTGACACGGATCTTCAGCCGTTCCAAAAACTTAAAACTGAACTCTCTGTCTCAAATGGTTACATAATATTGCGCGGAACACGACTCATCATTCCGCATTCACTTCGCGAACGAGTGCTGGCATTAGCGCATGAGGGCCATCAAGGCATTGCAAAAACAAAACAGCTACTGCGAGAAAAAGTGTGGTACCCTAACATAGACACAGATGTTGAGAAATTAATCGCTAAGTGTATTCCATGGCAAGCGACTGGAGCTACAAGTAATCCAGAACCTCTACAAATGACTGAATTACCTTCCAAACCATGGAGTAACGTGAGTGCAGATTTCTGTGGGCATTTCACGTCTGGAGACTATATTCTTGTTGTTATTGACGAATATTCGCGATACCCGGATGCAGAAATTCTAAAATCGCTCACAGCTGCAAAGGTGATTAATAAACCAAACAGAATGTTCGCCACCCATGGCATCGTGAATGTGCTAAAATCTGTTAATGGGCCACCATTTAACAGTGCAGAATTTTCAAACTATGCCTCTTCAATGGGGTTTACACACAGAAAAGTCACACCATATTGGCCTAAAGCAAATTCGAAAGCTGAACGTTTTATGAGAACAATCGGGAAGGCAATTCGTGCAGAGAACGCTGAAAACAAAAACTGGAAAGAGGAGTTAAATCAGTTCTTATTAAATTATCGGGAAAATCACCTGCTGAACTTTTATTCGGTGTAAAATTAAAGAGGCCCTATCTCCAACCTTTAAACAAAATTTGTCTTGTCCAGTATTTTTACTTTAAACTAAACAAATATGGGTGTAATTACTACCAGCAAAGAATTAGAGTAATTAGTGTATCCTAACCCCCCTCAAGTTTTATGTTTTTTATAACTCTAACGCACGTTTCTATTAGAAATGTAAACAAACACATGATCTGTGAATAACAAGTAGCGAGCACCCTAATGGCAGAAAGGTAGACTACTGCATGAAAAATCAAGGCAGCCATTGGCTGCCAGTTAACAGTTTGAATTTTATTCATCAATCTCTGGTAGCGGATGGTGAAGCTTGACAAGTTCAGAAGTTAAATATGCTATAAATAAAATACTGGTGATTATTTTGAAACCAATTTGCCTGAAAGTCATTGCTGCCTCAGGCAGCAACAACTTTCAGTAAAATTGTTTTGAAAATAATCTAGATTTATATTTAGCTCACTTGATGATCTATAGCAGTATCTAGGTCGACATTGAATTTTATAACCGATAAAGTTGCAAGGACAACTTGACTGGCTTTATGCCAGTACTAGTAGGCTACTATTACTAAGTAAGTTAGAGAGTGAATTTCACTGACATTCTCTACAAATCGGTTATGAGTCCATGTATAAAATTAATGTTTACATTTTTATGATCACAGAATTCCTAATTTACATTTTATTGTTTATTAACATGCCCCACATATAAGAAATAGTGGTCAAACACTATTATTGACTCCCTAGAAGCGTTTTATGCACAGAATTCCATATATTAAATTTAGAAGCTTATAACAAAGTTACCCGAGATGAGCACTCAATCCACTATCCCGGATACAAATGTGAGACAAAAAGACTCGAAAATTAAAGCAAAAATGAAAGCATATGCTGACAAACGCCACGCAGCGAAGCCGTCACCAGTGCAAGTAGACGATACGGTATTATTAAAACAGAACAAACGAAATAAACTTACAACACCCTTCGATACAAAACCATATAAAGTCGTGGAGAAGAAAGGGTCTATGGTTACCGTCGCAGATTCCACAGGAAAAACGTATGCGCGAAACTCTTCTCATGTTAAGAAATTACCAAGCGATACATATACTGATACATATACATGTAACTGGGAATCTGACTCGAATGTTTCATCAGACGATTTTGACGACGACCTCGGCAAGGACCTTCGCTTGCGTGATTACCCAGAAATCGAAACACGCAGATATCCGCTCAGACGCAGACGTCCTCCAGACCTTTCGCAATACTAGCAGGCAGAATAATTCCATTTGGACAACGCGTGTTACTTAGTATTACGTGTGAAACCCATAACGGAATATTATACACGAAAGTTGCGATCAATGGAATATCCAATCGTTTATAGCGTTATTATGGGCCAATCAGTGTACATAGGGACATAATAATTCCCTTGATTGGCTAGGGGTACTGTGCAGTCAACACATCCCCAGTAAGTGTGCTGAAATTGACCCTGTGAATTTATCCGTCATATATTATTTCTCTTTCAATAGAATATTCAATTATATAGTTATCTATAATAGAACTGCATAATATTTACTGTAGATAACTATTCAAAAGAGGGGAGAGATGTAGTGTACCGATGTGAACTCGTAGGCCTAATAGACCAATTAAACTCTATCTGAACCTGATGGCTGCTGTCCGGACTCGCTCGTAAAACATTCTCAAGCACATTCTCTCTCACCCGCTTGATATATCCAATCCCTGTATCATGAGGCAGTTCTCGCCCAGCACTGGTACTGTAAAAACCGTTAATCAAACCGTGTGTTATTTTATATTACAATCAGCAGTTTTAGTAAAGTCATATATCTTAGAATCAAGCTTGTTTTGTTTACTCAATACTATAAATAATAAAATATTGATTCAGCAAACGTTCATGATTCGTGGACTGAGGGGATTATAATACCGATTTATAAACGAAAAGGTGACGACGCAAAGTATCACAAAAACTACAGACCAATCACACTATTCAGCTGTTTAGGAAAACTTTTTACATCAATAATAAGCAACCGTATTAATGAATTATTAGAAAATACCAATAAATTGTCAGAAAGTCAAGCAGGCTTTAGGAAAGGATATCCCACAACAGACCATATATTCACACTGTCCGCACCAGTAGAAATATTTAAAAAGAAAAGAAAGAGACTATTCTGCGGTTTCGTAGATTTTGAGAAAGCCTTTGACTCAATATGGCATAATGGCCTCTGGACAAAGCTACTACAGCATACGATAAATGGTAAAGTATTTAAAGTTATACAGAGCATGTAAACAACAAATTCTCAGATGCTCTTACATGCAGATGGGGAGTACGTCAAGGCGAAAACCTCTCTCCAGTACTCTTATCCGTATACTTAAATGACCTAGAAAATTTCCTTAGTAACCAAAACTGCAAATCCATAGAACTAGGCAATGCAGAAGACGAGCTAGAAACCTTACTTAGGCTCTTAATACTCCTCTATGCCGACGATACAATTATGCTAGCTGAAAACGTAACTGACTTCAGCTGATTTTAAATGCATTTGAACATTATTGCAAATTGTGGAAACTAAAAGTTAATGTAGACAATACAAAGATTATGGTCTTTGGTAGTAGCATAGTGTAACAAACTTTCATTCTATCTAAATGCTAAGACATTAGAAGTTGTATATAACTATAAATATCTAGGCATACATTTTTCATACAAGGGACGCCTACTTTTAGCGGAGAAAAGCTTATTTGAACAAGGCGGAACAGCAACGTTCGCTTTACATCGACGAGCTAAACAAATAGATCTACCCATTGATTGTCAAATAAAACCCTACCACCAAATGATAGAACCGATCCTCCTTTATGGCTGTGAAATTATTGGAATGGCAAAATGTAATTTTATCGAAAAAGCACATCTACAATTTCACCTTTTAAAAATTACGGCAAGCACACCTAAGCACGTGACATATGGGGAACTAGGGGAACTGCCAATAAAGATATTAATAGAAAAGCGCGTGATCATATACTGGATAAGACTTATCTCAGGAAAGCAAAATAAACTAGCAATACAAATATAATTGCCTGTTAAAGGATTTTAATGAAAGCAGAAAACCATACAAATGGCTAACACGCATTAAATCCATTCTAGATAATACAGGGCACATGTACCTTTGGAACACACAAATGATTCATAGCACCAAAATCATCCAGGCTGCAATTACTCGAAACAGAGGACCAATTTATGCAAACGTGGCTCGACCAAATGCAGGAATCGTGGAAGGGTAAGATTCTTAAGACTAACTGGGAAACGGAACCATACCTCCTTAGACTTAGTGATAGGAATAGAATATTGTTCACTAGGTATAGGACCAGTAGCCATTCATTACCAATAGAAAAGGGAAGGTGGGAAGGTATACTAAGAGAAGAAAGGAAATGACGTATACGTGACAAAAACGAAATTGGAGATGAGTTTCATTACATTTTTATTTGCAACTTTTTTCATACATTACGATTAGAAACACTACCTAAATACTACCGTAAGCGACCAAATTATTTTAAATTCTTCCAGTTAATTACTAGCAATAACAAAAACTACTATAATAAGGTTTGCCGACTAATAAATGCAATTATTACGCATTTCCAAAAAGGATGAAACTGTCACACAAACACGGCCAACAAACATACCCCGTAAAGATAATACCTGAAAACAAAGTGAAATTGTGAATGAAAAAAACTGTTAATATGAAAATAGTTTGCCCGAAAAGAAGCTATTACCTTACTGTAGTAAATCTAGATTATTCGTTTTAATGTTAGCAGTTAATCTATAGATATATAAATAATATGTAAACTGTCCTGCCACTATATAATAAATTGCATAAAGTTTATATCCCATGTATCACGTTTATGATCTGGGAGTAATAAATAAATCTGAAATCTGAATCTGAATCTGTGTCCTCGGGGAGAACGACTGTAGGCCTAGAAACTTGTTTGCGCGTTGCATACTGGCCTGAGGAAACAGGCCTATATACCTTGACGACCATGACGTAGGCTTACTTTAAAGAGTGAAGTACTTCTGACTGAGGACGAGAAACTTTGAACAAAGAATGGCTGGATGCAGCTTTATAATGTGCTCATTACCGCATCCAGGGAAGCCACACAATCGGGCCTTATGGAATATCCATTTGCACACCAGGAGAAGACTATTTTTGAAAATTTACCACAGGAATGACTGGCTCGATAACGGAGCCAGCCATTCCAGTGGTAATTTTTCTAAAATAGTCTTCTCTTGTCCTGCAAATGGACATTGAGTAAGTAAATTTTTTTAAATCAAATTTAGTCATTAACGGTTTAAAGGCGCAAATATATTCTCGCAAATATGTTGTTTCTCGCGAGATTACGGCGCGATGTATAGGTTTTACTGAGCGTTTTCCGACAAAGCGTTCTGCCAATCCTGACAAATTTCAACCAAACACTATTTCATCTCATAAAGATTCGTGCTTCTCAACTAGCATAAGCTAACATCTTCCAGTCCAATTAGTTTCAACGTTTTCAACCACCTTTATGGATCGTTATTTGGAAACTGAGATACTGATATGACAGGGTTAGAATGTTTAAAACTACATTAAATATAGTAATGTCTCGCTTGAAATGTATTCAATCATTCTGTTTTTAGTCGGGCTTTCGTGGTATTAGGCCTACATAATAAATCATACGATTTTCACCCATTGGCACTCAAAGCAGCCAAAAACTACTTCTGTAGTGGTCCTGAGAAGTGTCCATTTGCAGACCAAGAGAAGACTATTTTTGAAAATTTATCAATGTAATGACTGGCTCGATAACTGAGCTAGACATTCCAGTGATACATTTTCAAAAATAATCTTCTCTTGGTCTACAAATGGACATTTTCTATGAGAAATTTGTTTTTTTTAAACGGTTTAAGTCTAAGGGACTAAATGATATTTAGTGAATCTCGTGTTTCCTCTCTAGATTGTATAGAATATGTAATGAACTAGTTATAGCTTAACACTAG
This sequence comes from Chaetoderma sp. LZ-2023a, assembly GCA_034401795.1. Lineage (NCBI taxonomy): Eukaryota > Metazoa > Mollusca > Caudofoveata > Chaetodermatida > Chaetodermatidae > Chaetoderma > Chaetoderma sp. LZ-2023a. The sequence continues at coordinate 37,410,425 of CM067359.1, forward strand.
TCATTTAATTAATAATAACTAATAATAATATTAAACCAATTTAATAATATACTCAAACACAAGTACGCATATTCTTACTGAATGGCTTAATAATTGATCTTTCCGGTTTTAGCTATGCCCCGCCCATCTCTAACTAAGCTCCACCCACACCTTGCTCGTGTTGGGATCGATCGATCCCTGAACTACCTGACTATCAATTTCAAGAAAATAATACAGGCAAGCTGTCAAATATTTTGTCGAATATTTTGAAACTAATTTGACAGGCAGCAACAGCGCCCAGTCATATTAGTTTCACACATTCGACAAAATGTTTATTAAATAGCAAAGACATACAATTAATACGTGTCAGACTATTAAGCGGCTAAGACGGACTAAGTCGAGTCATTCATGCTATGATTGATCATGACGTCATCCTACACGTCACGTAGTTGATTATGACGTCATATGATGGATGGATAAACTGGAAAGCTGCATTAGAAACACGTTGGCGTCATGGCAACCACTACGAAATCGCATACACTTATTATCTTTACTCAATTCACCTTTCCAGAGTACCCACCCATCATATGACGTCATATGAACTGCGTGGTGTGTACAATGACATCATAATGGATGACGTCATGAATGACGCCGATAAGTACGTCACGAACGCATATTTGATGACGGTCTATGGGCTGTTGTACAAATTGTTTGCTTTTATCATTTAATAAATATTCTGTTGAATATTTTGAAACTAATTTGACTGGGCGCTGTTGCTGCCTATGGAAGCAACAGCACCCAGTCTAATTAGTTACAAAATATTCAACAGCCGCCCTGTATAGTTTTCAGGAAATTGATAGCTAGGGCATTCGGGGATCGATCAATCCAAACACGGCGAGGTGTGGGTGGAGCTTAGCTAGTGATGGGCGGGGCATAGCTAAAAATGGAAAGGTCCATTAGCTATGCATCATGTTCATTCTCATTAGGATCATTCTCCCGACGGCAGAGGGTTAATCCTCCGTGACGTCGTAACTTCAGACAGTACGGCCGATGGTGTCACGGGAATGCATTAGGATGTTCGTGTTTGGAGAGCCGTGGCTTGCTATTGTTTGAGATATCAGAATAATACATGTGTATCGGCTGGGTATCACTTATGTAGTGTACATTATTAATTGCTGATGTTAACTGGCATTAAAGCTATGGTTGCCCTGGCCTCAGTTTCAGTTTCAATTTCCTTTACTCACTCAGGCTATTTAACAAACCCATAATTTATATATTGATATATAATATACATATATATTTATAGCATATGAGGGTTATTTATACCATTGTAGGCGGTAGGCCATTATTATTATTATTATTATTAGTAGTAGTAGTAGTAGTAGTAGTAGTAGTAGTAGTAGTAGTAGTAGTAGTAGTAGTAGTAGTAGTAGTAGTAGTAGTAGTAGTCGTTGTCATTGTCGTTGTCGTCGTCGTCGTCGTCGTCTGTTGTTGGCGTCATTGCTGTTATTGTTGTTGTTGTGGGGTAGTGGTTATAAGTATCCACGATGTATATTTTGTTGCTGTTATCATCATCGTTGTTGTTGTTGTTGTTGTTGTCGTCGTCGTCGTCGTCGTCGTCGTCGTCGTTGTCGTTGTTGTTGTTGTTTTTTGCTTTAATAACCTTTAAAATCTACATAGTTTGCTGAGGACTGGCCTGTTGCATATTCCAAATAAACCCCGTGTCTTTTCTGTACTGTTGTCTCCTGCATAGTATTCTGAGATAAATCGCTCTCTTTCATTCTGATATTTGCTACAGTAAAAGAGGAAGTGAATTGCATCTTCTATGACATTACATACATTGCATAATCTTTCATTGCGGTCGATGGCCGCCCATCTTTGTGACTCAATTGTCAGTTTGTGATTAAGTGTCCTGGGCCAGTTGTCCCCTGTGTCACGTTCATAGGAACTATAAATTACCCTCGCCCGGTAAAGGTTAGAGGATATTGTGACCGACTCTGTATGTATGTCCGTCCGTTCGTCAGTCCGTCATCCCGTCGGTATAGGCGTCCGTCTGTCCACCCGTCCGTCTGTCCGTCCGTCTTGCCGTCCGTACGTCCGTCCATCCGTCCGCCAGTCTGTCTGTCTGAAATTACATTATACTAATTTACGTTTTTAGGATTTCCCTAAAACGGGTTTATTTTATTTTGTATATCACAGCCAGTTAACCCCTCTTGTGTCAACTTAACCCTTTAATGGTCAAGTTGGTCAAAAGCGGCCTCTGCAGTCATCTTAAGAAATGTCCATTTGCAGGCTAAGAGAACATTTTTGAAAATGTACCACTTGAATGACTGGCTCGGTAACCGAGCCAGTCAGTCCAGTGGTAAATTTTAAAAATACTCTTCTTGGTCTGCAATTGGACACTGGCTAAGCAGAAATTTGAATTTTCCTGACCATTACACTTTTGATGAATGTCCATTTGAAGGATGACAGAAATCTATTTTTTTGTAAATTTTCGTATAAATTTACAAAAATACTGATGGCTGGAAAAAAAATCAAAATTTCCTTGAGAAGTATTAGCAATTAAATGGTTAATTGAAATAAATAGTATTTTGAGCGCTTTAACCCTTTCAGGACGAAACCGGCCTCTGCATGTGGTCTTGAGAAATGTCCATTTGCAGGCCAAGAGAAGACTATTTTTGAAAATTTACCACTGGAATGACTAGCTCGATAACCGAGCCAGTCATTCCAGTGGTAAATTTTCAAAAATAGTCTTCTCTTGGCCTGCAAATGGACATTCAATAAGTAAATATTTTAATTTTTTGAACAAAGGGTTAATGCGCTGTTGACACTAGAGGGGTTAACGGAACAAAACTCTCTCCAAATAATAATGTCGGTAACTTGTCCACGTCAAGACAGCCACATATGTTGACGCTATGGATCCACGTTGAAATTGTAAACAATCGATTTTTACTATAAAACTCTATATTGATTTAACATCGATTAGACTTAGGCATATTCTGACCCACTCACCTCTGAAATCACCACAACATATGTATTTCAAAACGTACATATATGAATGCTGTTAAATCTGTTGACACCTGTTTGATTGGAAGCTATCATGAGCTTTCAGTCAAATTATTTTTAATTGTCAACAAAATTAATATTCTTTATTTGACTGAAACTGAAACTGACATGTAAATTTAAATATTGGAAAGTCTACAGAGAATATATATATATATATATCCGTGTTTTCGTTCAGGTCATGTTACCTTTACTCAAAAGTAACACACGTGTCATGC